>PVIU01009834.1:0-73691 GCA_004026605.1 Ondatra zibethicus | reverse complement strand
ACCTACCTCAGGATCCAGCAATACCACTCTTGGGAATATACCCAAGAGATGCCCAATCATACTACAAAAGCATTTGTGCAACTATGTTCATAGCAGCATTATTTGTAATAGCCAGAACCTGGAAACAACCGAGGTGCCCCTCAATGGAAGAATGGATCAAGAAAGTGTGGAATATATACATATTAGAGTACTACGCAGCAGTAAAAAACAATGACAGCTTGAATTTTGCATGCAAATGGATGGAAATAGAAAACGCTATCCTGAGTGAGGTAACCCAAACCCCAAAAGACGATTATGGTATGTATTCACTCATTAGTGGACCCTAGCCATAAAACAAAGGACACTAAGCTTATAGCTCACAAGCCCAGAGAAGCCAAATATAGCAAGGCAAACCCAAAGAAAATCATATATAGATCTACTTGGAAATCGGAAGCAAACAAGATTTCCAGGCAAAAGGTGGGAATACGGGGGTGGGGATAGAGGTGAGGGTTGGGGGCAGGGGGGAGGGGAGAGGGGGAAGGAGAAGGGAGAAGGGAAGGACTGGGGAGAGATTGGGGGAGTGGGAGGGCGGAGATGGAGGAAAGGTGGGTGTTGGAGAAGGGAATAAGATATCTACATTATTGGAGTCATTTTAGGACTAGCAAGATACTTGGCTCTAGAGGAGATCCCAGGTGTCCACAGGGATGTCCCCAGCTAGGTCCTTGGGCAGCAGAGGAGAGGGTGCTGGAACTATCATTGTCCCATAGTCACACTGATGAATATCTTGATCACATCCATAGAAATTTCGTCCGATGGATGGAGATAGAGACAGAGACCCACATTCACACCGGAGCAACGGAGTGAGCTCCCAAGGTCCAGTCGAAGAGCAGAAGAATCTTCATCCGGCGACGGATGGAGATAGAGACAGAGACCCACGTTGGAACACTGGACTGAGCTCCCAAGGCCCAGTTGAAGAGCAGAAGGAGGGAGAAGATGAACACAGAAGTCTTCAGAACATTTTGAGAGAGTGGTTAAGAAGCAGTCGTTCGGATCTTGATTTTGACTTTCTGAGTACAAACGTCTAGGCTAATAGGATTCCTGGGTGAGTTTTGAGTCCAGTTTCTTTACTTCCCCTTCATGGGCCAGGCCTTGTGGATTCAACCATCACCTAACAGTCATTTTGCCTCTCTGCCATTTCCAGCCTATGTTTCTATAAGGGCCTTCACACGGGTGCTGGAATCTCCCAGACTCCAGCGTTCTCACCTCTGCTATCCAACATAGTAGCCTTCCTCCCCACCCCCTCCTGCTCCAGCGAGTTGCTGTGACTGATGTGGGCAAGCCGCTCTTGCCTCTTCTAGATTGTTCTTCCCTGTGAGATCTAGGTACCCTGCTTCTTGTCTTTGTTCCCGACTCTGAATGTTATTTGCACAGAGAACCTTCACAGACTACCCTGCTTAAAAGTGGACCCCTGTCCATTTCCTAGGCCTAGGTTTTGTTATGGTGCCTGAGGCCACCTGAAGCACAACACCCAGCCATTTATATCCATCATGAGCTTCAACTCCGTGAGATGGAGGGCTTTCTCACCGAAGTGCAAGAGCTTATAGCATTCAGCTAAATATTTGCGGCGGTGTTAAATACTGGTGCTGTTGGTTTCACATACTGTCTCTCAAATTAAACACACCTGACATGTAAGTCGTACCACATACAGGTGTGAAAAAGCATCTGGTTAAACGAACCAGGAAGCAAATGTAGCTATTCTAGGCCATGGTGTGTTGTAATTAGTTGAATCATCCAGCAGAGGGCAGTAGATCCAGGCCTATAATTGTGAGTGACTTAAATTTAATACTGGCCAGAACCAAAAGGTCTGTTTGTAGTTTTTAGTACTAATATCGAACAGTAATTATTATACAGTTACCTGTATGGGACAAGATGATGGCTTTCACCCAGGTTTTAAAAAGCCATCGATGAGAAAAGGAAGTGGACATAAAGCCCTGCTCTGATCAATAAGCGATTTTCAATTATCTCTGCTGGGAAATGGAAAATTAATAGAGTGTCATTTGGTACATCAACCACACTCCAGGGCAGACCCTGTGCCCAGGAGAAGTTGGCCAACACAAAGTGGGTTCCATGCTTTTCTGTGTTATTTTTATTTTTTAATTTTTTTAAGGGGGAGGAGAGAGAGAGGAGAAACAAAACCAAAGTTGGTTGAGTAGGGAGGTGGGAGGACCAAGGGAGAAGTCGAGTGTGGGGAAAGAGTGTGGTTGAAATACACTGTCAGAAAATTTTTGAATAAAAAAATAATATGGATCTTTCTGTAAAGAAAAATAAAACAAAACTAAAAACAACAATAGCAACAAAAAGTTCTTTTCTCCAGCTTGTATTTTAAGCACATGTACTCGTTTTCCTACAGAAAGCTATACATTTTTGGGGGTGGGAATTCACACGAAGGAATGCCTGGTACCAGAGTGGGAGGTGTTTTAGCATTGGTGTAGATGGCGACACATAGTGACAGCAGTCTGCACGCTCGGGTCCATCGCGCTTCTGTTCCTCAGTGTGTGTGAGTCACTGTGCTTTGCACATTGCGGCACATCAGTTGCTTTGACTGTGTGTCAGGCCACAAACTTAGGCTACTGACAGCCCGCATCTTCTTAAATTGAGTCTTGAATGTGTTCTGAAGCAAAAGGAGTCCCTAAGACATATTAAAATGTGTAACTTTGCAATAAAAACCCAAGTAGAGAAGCTTACTTTCAAAACATTTTTAATGATATTTAACGACAGGTTATGAAAAGAACGATTTACAATCAGATAAAACTTCTCTGTCTGACTCTCATGCTTTGATATCAGGAAAGTTCTTATATGTCAATTACTATAATTTGATTGTTTCTAAGAAATCAAATAAATTCACCAAATTGGGGTACAAACAGATACATTCATCTTATTTACTTTTGGGGAGAGTAAAATGGCAAAGCACATTTAGTTCAAACCTGCAAACATCACATCTCAGCAAGATTACTAATCCTGTGTGGAGGAGATGAGACACTCTCCTCTTTTAAAAACAGACAATTATACTATGCTTGTGCAATATATACATTTACATTTTAGCTTCATTTGCCAAAAACAAGTACATACAATACAATCTATATATTTACACACTGACTACATCTTTATAGTTGAACATTCAAAGTAGTAAATATTTTACTCCCAAATTTGTCCCCATGTTAATCTTTTAAATCTGGATGTTTACTCTTTCATGTTAATGAAAGTAAAACTTCCTGAATGTACATGAAGAGCATAGTGCTTGGAGATTGTGTGTGTGTGTAAGGAGATGGATGAGGGAGCTCTGCTAAGAATCCTGCCTTCTCTTTAATGAAGTCTAAATGAGATTCTTACATGTTAGGTTACAGCCCTGTATCAAGATAGATGCAGCATAAGTATACTTTATAATTTAGAATAATCACTGTGTGACTATCATAAATTGGCTTCAGTTTTCTTTATTTTTCACAGTTAAAGGCAAGGTTCACTGTCTTATAAAAATAACACTGCTAGCTAGAAAAACATCTGACCAGTTAGGCATTCATAGTTTGCTGCTTAAATGAGTGGTGCATAATTTTAAATGAGCCCAGTTCCTTTATTACACTATTTTACCTTGCTGCTGTTTATAGAGCTGTGTGCTGAGCACGCAGGAGGCAACTCAAGTTTTTAAGATCACATTTTGTGATCCACCATTTATGAAATGGAAATTTTAACCTGACATCTTTTGAGTCCTATATTTACTATTAAAGCAAAGATATGGCTGAATGGACCACATAACTTCCTTCCTTCCCTGTCTACCTGCCCCCAATAATTTCTTGAGAACATTCATCTTTGCTAAAAATTTCTTGAAAGATACAGGAGTCACTTAGTAAAGACTGGGTGTGGGGGACATTTGTTGGTGTCAGGACCCCGGGGGAAGATGCAATCTTTCCTTGCGTAGGTAGATGTCAAGGATGCTGCTGAAAACCCTGTGAGGAGCAAGACGGCTCCTCCCCTCATGAAACGACCTGCTTCAGAATTACAGTATTGCTGAGGTCACAACCCCTGGACTAGTGTGAGAAATGGTTTAGAGACTATGTCCAAGTCTTAGTCGTAAGCCAGCCTTGTCCCTTAAAAACTAATCAAAGCTGATGACCTAAGCCAAGGCTCATCAAAGGTCTCAAGCTCTATGATTGTAGTAGTAGATAACCCTGGTTTACTGCCTATAGAAGGAGAGGGAGACAGTAAAATAAAGGAACTGTGTGATATGAGTACTCCTACAGTGCACTAGAAAACGTGTGTGTGTGTGTGTAGTAGTAGTAGTAGTAGTAGTAGTAGTAGTAGTAGTAGTAGTAGTAGTAAAATTTTGGTTAGAATCCCACAGTGACTCCACGCAGCTGTTAAAAGACTTGGATCCTGGATCACGTAACTAAGAGAGTACCAAGCTGGTTTTGCTGTGCCTCCCTGACATTTGCAGCTAATATTTTTTTCCTTTCTGTTTGGCTTTAATCAAGGATGAAGTAAGCCAATATCTGGTCCAATTGGCTCTGGACCGCCACTCAGGGGCCTGGCCATGGGGATAGTAAGGGCCATCCATGCACACCCCGGCAAGCTGTTTTTCCTCTGACCTCCCTAGGTCCCATTCTTGAAGGTTGTATAGTAGGAAATCCTTATGTTTAACTTTTAATATTGAGTCACTGCTGAGCCCTAACCCTGACTTCCCCTTTCACAAAGAGAACAATGAAGTTCCTCAATGTTGAGGACTGGCCAAAGCTCTATACGTATAGTGTGTGACAGTGGCTTCTACTGTTGTTCCCTGAACCGCTGTCTTCCCGGCGCTCTTCTGGAGAATGTATAGGCTATGAAATAAGGTGTCAAGGGTGGAAAAGGGTGCACAACACCCTGGAGCACAGTCTGTTTACATCACAATGACTGGGTGCTTGTCAAAATGCAGGCCACTGGGTTTTCTATCAGCCCGACCTAGTCACAGTTTCTAGAGTCAGGGAGGAACAGCTTTGCCTGCTTGAGTCAAGCGTAGAGGGTCTGTTGCTTGTCCAACCTGCGAATCCCTGAGCTGTTCCATATCCCTTCTGTATAACTGCAACCGCTGCAAATCCAGGCGTAGCATTCTTACTGTGTAGCAGCGAATGAAAATAGCTCCCTAAAGTTGAGGAGCGTATGAGTCGCCACACAGGTGTGTGAACTAAACAGGGGGCTTTCTCATCCCAACCCTGGTAGTGTGTGGGGGCAGGTTTGGACTTGTGGTGTGGGAGATGTGGATGGATGGTAAAGGAAAGTGGGTAACTACTGGGGAGAAAGGCAGGCCGCCGGGGGCTTCTGTTGTTAAGGGCAACAGGGAAGGGGAGAGGCAGGGGAGGCAGTTAGCCAAAGAAATTGTTCATCTCTGGCAAATGCACTAGCTCCCTTCCAGCTAGCTAATCAGCTAAAAGAGAAATCTTGCTATTCCTAAAAGGAACACTCCTCCCCTTTCCTTTGTCAGGATGGCCCCAGCAGACAGTTATACTATAAACTTGTTACAGTATAGGGTATTAGTAGATTTTGGTGCCTTGGCTTTTAAGCTGTCCGTCCCTCAGCATGATGTTTGTGATTTTTTTTTTTAGTAATTGGTATATTTATCTGCAAGTATTCTATATATGTATATATACACATATATTATATGTATTGTATGCATGTGCACATATATGTATTATATACATATAATATATATATATATATATTCTGTATTTCTCTTGGCTATTCAAGCATGTTTATAGTAAAGATAGTACTCAGAAGAGGCAGTCAGGACATGAAAGAACGCAACAAGTTTTATGTATTTTTTAAAGATCCTGCTACGCAAGCACTCTATGATTAAGTGGAGCCCCAGCGTCATTTCACCTTTTGCCTATAGACAAGGTCTCCTTACATTGTCCAGGATAGCCTTGAACTCACTGTACAACTCAGGGAGACTCCAGACTCGGACTCCTGTCTCAGCTTCCTGAGTAGCTGAAATTACTGTCCTGCAATAGCAGGACTCTTTTTTTCTTTAAAAAAACTAGTTTATAAATAATATTATCATTTAAAAGTATCCTCTGTGGCAACCTTGGATGAACAGCATAAATTGAAAAAATAATCTATGCTGGTTTTCTCTCTTTTCAACAAACATTCATATATATTATAGTAATATATATGTGGAAATAGTATAATATAGATACATTATCTACAATATAATTTATTTTACAGTTATATATATGTAATACATACTTATATGCTATATTAATAATATAACATATACAATATGCATTATGTATTATATGCATACCAGGTACTTTCCACGTCTATTGTTACTTTTAATAAAATTAAAAAGAGCATTCCCCATTCACTTTCTCACCCCCCCCCATCTGAAAAATGTTACAATTTTCTTGAAGGCTTGTCATGCATAGACTCATCCTTTCTTCTTGACACAATAAACATTAGCATGTAAACACTGGACTAGCCAGATTAAAAATTACTTTTTTTCCCTTTCTATATAATGTCTTTGGTTTTTATAGCCCTAACCTCTACCCACAATGTCTTCATTCCCAACTGACCAGCAGTTACTCTAAAATTATCAGGATAGTTTGCCTATTAAATTATTTAAAACTGGACTGTCAAAGAAATCCATTCATCACATAGTGAACCGTAGCTGGGATGTCGCCATGCTGTGGTGTCCGCTGGGAGTTTAGCTGTTGAGTTCTGTGGTCTCGTCCATCTCATCTGGATTTTGGCTCATTTTTTTATATTGTCTTTTGAAGAAGCCAAGCTGTAAGGCGATGACATAGCTGGTTACCGCCTGTGACTACTTTTACCTTGATTTGGTCATTAGCCAACAAACACATGTATCCACACCACACCGTGCCCAGAAAATACCAACAATGAAAAGCATGACATCACCACCCATGGCTGGCTCAGCATGAGCCTTCGCCATGCTTTGTTGCCCACTTCCCTGTATCCCCTCTAGACTGCCTGGACATTTGGGGGGACTGGTGCTCAGACTGCAGACTAATGTCTTAGCATTCATATATCGAGGAACTTTAAGTTTCATTGTGTGAAATTGAATATCTGTCATATCTATTGGAGTCAAAATTTTCAGGGTGCTGGGTGATAGGGAGGTTAAAACAAAACTAAGTCCTTGTTGTTTTTTTTTAAAGACTTGCGTAAGAAAGCACAAACAATCTTGCATTTCTTTTCTCAGTGGCAAGAGGTACCATGCCATTCAAAACAGTGGCCTTTGGGAGTACTGCCTTTTAGCCGTGAAGTTTTCTTACCTTCCACAAACCTGCAACCAGAGCCAAGAGCAAGAGGATTCCAGCAATTATGCTTCCTATTATAACCCCTGTTGGTACTTCCTCTTTCTCCGTGGGTTTCATTATCATAAGGGGAATCTGTGAATGAATGCATGCTCACAAATGAGTTATCCATTTAGCGGAAAAGTAATATCGCCTAACCCAGTTCAATAATTTATAAAATGATCCGCAGCTCTAGAGGGGGCTGTGACTTGTCATCATGGCATTTGTCCCTCAGGCATCATGCAAAAACACATTGAAGAGACAACTTGAAAACTCAGGCAATGCACAACCTTTCTACTTTTTCCCCCTTCTGCTGCGTTACTGTCTTATGGCTGTGCTGAGCCGAAGGCATCAGATGCTTTCCTTGTTTAAAGTAGACACTCCAGCGTCCGATGCACATTTTAGTTCTTTCTTTCTTTCTTTCTTTCTTTCTTTCTTTCTTTCTTTCTTTCTTTCTTTCTTTCTTTCTTTCTTTCTTTCTTTCTTTCTTTCTTTCTTTCCAAACAAGACCAAAGCATCCTAGGAATGGGGGCAAGCATAGCCTCATCCAACCCCTCATTCAATAACTTTGTATCAGCTTTTAAAATATAATTTCAGTCTCATTCAAGTTTGATATAAAACACTGGAAAAGCAGAACAAATAGGGTTTCGCCAGGGTGAGGTTGACCTTTTCAGTGATGACACTGTCCTCGGGCATATGCATGGCTTTATGCCCCTGTCCTATGGTGATCTTTGTGGGATGGAGTGGAATGGCATCCCCAGGGGCTTGAACAGTGACACTTCATATTCCTTTTCTTGGTTGATAAAAGGGGTCTCCACAAAAAATATTCTTAGAGTTACAGAGCAAAAGGGGACAATAATTTACTTACTTGATACCATGTTAAACTATAGTGACAGAAGAGCTGCCTTTTTTGTTTGTTTGTTTTTGTTTTTTGGGTTTTTTTGTGTTTGTTTTGTTTTTTGAGACAGGGTTTTTCTGTGTAACCATGGCCATTCTGGAACTCGCTCTGTCAACCAGGCTGTCCTCGAACTCAGAACTCAGAGATTGGCCTGCCTCTGCTTCCCTAGTGCTGGAATTAAGGGCGTGTGCCACTGCTGCCACCTGGTAGGCAGTGTTTTATGGTGGGATAAATAGAAACCCAGCTCTGTGACTCTGTTTCTCCTCATTTGTATTGAAAAGCTAAAATGTTCTGAATGAAATTACCATAAATCCACACAGTTCACTACTGTGTAGTAGTGCGGTACCAAGACTGTAGTCTGGAGCCCACCCATCTGATGGCTTGGACACCCTGTACCCTTGAGCACAATACTTCATTGAAGTGGGCCTTCATATCGGTGTGTGCCAACATATTATTTGGGTTCCAAGTATTCCTCAAAAGGTTATCCAGATTATTGTTTGGATTACAGAATAATTTCATAGACACAAGTAGAAGTCAGTTTCTGCTATTAATTAGTACTGCTCATAGAAAAAACCAAGAAAAGAAAACTGGTGGATTCATGAAAATGAAACTTTGAATTTTCAGTTACTATCTTCAAGGGCTGCTTTCATGAAAGAAAGACTTTAGCAGCATTTACAGACCCCCGAATTCTGCATCTTCATAGTGGGCTTTGAGAACAGTCTATACTGCTCTCTCCCGTCACTAGGGTCACAGTGGTTCGAGTTTGGAGCCTGCACTTACTTCCTTTGGCTCCGTTTCTGGGTTTCCATGCCCAGCCTCGGCAGAGAGGGTGTGGGCTTTCACCGAGGTTCCCAAACCAAAGGCAGAAAAGCAGCCTCCATTGTGTGGAATGATTTTTCCTGGGACAAGAGTGGAGCAGCAGTGTTGGGAACTCAACACAGGCATTGGGAGAGGCCCAGAGTTCATGGGGCCCTTGGCTTTCTAACCAATGTGTAGACTGGAGCGCTGGACAGAGGCCAACCATCCAGCTGGCCTTGGGGGCAGAGTTGTGAATTGACTTCCAGCTCTTAGACAAAAGCTTGGGGGAGGAAAATGCTCAGGGCTCTGCCAGCAGATTAGTTGGGCATGGAAATCCTGCAGTATCTAAAAATGGCACATGCTAACCAGAGGCTCACTGCTAAGGAAAGTTGCCTCTGCCAGCCCCAAGAACAGACCGCCTTTGTCCTCTGTGAAGGGACAATTCTCCATAGTACTCTTCCTTTTAAACGAGGGTTACATTTGTAGTTCTTTAGAATGTAGGGCCATGAGTGGACATGTCACAGTGTCTGGTTATAAGAAGAACTTGTATAAGAAGTTTAATAAATGCCTTATTTACATACTCATTTATAATGCTCCAGATCTAATTCATGATGTAAGGTAGTATATCTTAGGTCTTATGCCTCAGATCCTGACAGTTTCTCACAGCACACGAAGGGGTGGTGACGCTATGTAAGGCATGAACTGTTACCATGGTGTCCCAAATATGACAGAGCCCCTTGGTACCTTTATGGTGGATCAGTCACTTCTAGAAAGCACTTCGCAGCACGGGGGGCTAAGAGAAGGCAAGTGCATCACTGGACTTTCTGAGTTGCAGCCATCCTGGCCACATCTCAATCTAACCAAGCCCGGGCCTTCCGATTTTCAGCGAGAGTCTTCTGGATGCATAGAGATGAGAATGGCCGTTCTGTTTTTACACACGAGAACGCCTGTCACAGGGAAGCACACAGCACACTCACCGTGACAGAGTCGTCCTCGATCACGTACAGCTGGGGGTTGTGTGTATCAATCTCTGCGGCTGCTGTCAGTTGCAGAGTCTGGAAACTCGACTGGAACACAGAATCAAAACATTTCATCCTTGCAGCAGCAAACACAAAAAAGCCGGCCTGTTTAAGGTTGTTTAGTTCTGGGCGGAAAGTCACAAGAAGAAAACCCAGTGCCGAAGATTCATCCTTTGCATGCTTGAACTCGCTGTGTGGACTAAGCCTGCCCGAAGGTTGCCGGGCAGCTTTTGAAATGTGCACTGACTGGAGCCCACTGCTGCAAATTAGACCAAAGCCCAGGATGGCACCCAGACACGAGCCTTGGAAACACCTTCCTACATTATTCAAATTTGAAAAGGATTCAAATAGAAAACTTACAAGGCCTTTTTAAAAGGAAAAGCTTGTCACTGTGAGTTTTTTTAAAATTTAATAAAACTTGATACGTGAAAGAAAATTACACATAATACTCTTTTACCCACACCTGATCAAGTCTCATAATGGAACAGGACACTAGCATTTGAGTTTCTTCTTCTATTGTATAAAATATTACTATCTAAAAGTGTATCTGAACTTGGCGATACATGTTGACTGCAGAAACCTTGAGCCTTCTTACATGTAATATCACATTAGGAATGATTTCACGTGGCCTAATCTACTTGTCTCTATGAGATGATACTGTCTGGGATGCATGTATAAGGGTATGCTGATGCTATAAGTAAGGATATACAGTAAGCTTATGTGTCATCAATTTGTTTATGAAAAAAGAGTCTGTTCATTGGGAACATGATGATGCCAATGTCTTGCTGTTAATGTTTGCTATACATTTATAATTATGAGCCTTATATTTATGTGTGAGAAAACATTCAGATTTTAGAACCATTTTAATGCACTCTGGCTATTGGGACTCCCTTGTTATTGTTGCTAGGGCATATGATTGAACATCTTCATGAAGTAATTCGCTAGACTATATCCAGGAGCCAGCAAGAGAGAATATATTTCCAAAAAGTGAGCCATTTGTTTCCTTTCTGCTGGCCCAGTCTCTGGTTACTCTTAATTTTCTCAAGATGGAAGATTGCATCATATGTTAACCCTAAACTCTGATCTCTTAAACATATGTTATAGGTGAAACATTGAGAGTATTTACATGGTGTGTGTGTGTGTAGAAGGCTCTGTTGATAAGAGCCTTCACTGCTCTTAAAGAAGACTTCAGCTCAGTTCCTTCTTATACCTCCCACTACAAAAGATCCAGTTCCCTTTCCTGACCTCCAAGAGTACCTGCATGCATGTGGTACACACACACACACACACACACACACACACACACACACACACACACACACACACGCATGCACACACGCATCCCTATGTTTTTACAGAAATGATGGTAGAAATGTAAACAAAAACATGGCCGTCAGTGAATGTAGGCAGTAGCCCCTGTAGACTGCGTGATGAAATAATTGTTCTTAAAATGCTCATATACCCGCCCACACAGAGCTGGCTGTTCTTACACATGCCCAGTATCCTACAGTACTAACTAGCAGAGGAAGGTGTACTCCACACACCCAGGAGAGCAGAATAGCACACTTGCTAGTGTTCACTAAGGCTTTCCTTACAAAAGGCAGCCAGTGCTACTGGGCAGCCCGAGCAATCAGTGTGTGATGAGACACACTTGAGATGTTCGGCTGACATCCTTGCATCAGAAAAAGGAGTAGCAGGAGGCACCACCTAGTGAGCCCCATGCAGGAAATGAGACCCGAATCTCAGACAGGAGTATCTACTTGACTGTTAAAGTAGACGAAAGTAAGGCAAGGGTAAATAGTTGGCCTCCTATGGAGGAGAAAGATGTGCCAGGCTTGACAACCAGTAACTCTGGAGGGTGTAACCATTGTGAAAAAGGATACATTCTCCACTACTTAAGAACTTGGCTCCCACAAAGGAAAGGCTACCTCTGAGCCCATTGAGAGTCACTTTCATAAAGCCCAATGGTAAAAATATTGTAACTTCAAGCAAACTCGAGAAAACCCAAAGACTTTTTTCACAGAGCTGGAGCGACAATATTTTGATGTGCAGAAGTCAGTTTTCCTTGCAACCAGGCTCAGCAGCTGGGAGAACGGTGACCCCTCCAAGTACATGCATCACATTTTAGGACTTAGAACTGTCCCAGAGGCTGTGAAGCCAATGCAGCTAACAGGCAAACGAGAGAGGACCGTATTTTCAAAAGGAATCCCAGTCCCTCAGTCTTCCCACTCCCCTAGCTCTGTATTCTTTCCCTAAACTCCCACCACTATTTTCATATTATGTCTTTACTCCATCTTACTGCTTACATTTTGACTCCGGGGCCAAGGTATGAGGGCGATCTTTAATCTAACACAGAACACCAACTCAGAGAATGGGGATTATTGCTGGTTGTGAAATGGTGAAAATCGAAGGACCAGAGTTCAGTGAGATCCAGTGAGAGCCGGACAGATCCCTGAGAGATCCAGACTAAGGTAGTTTGTCGGCGCTCAGAGCCAGCGTTGGAAAAGGGCATAGCTAGCCATTCTGGCAGTCAGGTTCAAGGAAGTTGAGGTCTGCTGTATTTACATTGTTCCTGCCAGACTAAAGTCCTGGCTACCCAATTCCTGTTCAAATAGTGTTATGATAGACTCTGGCCTGCCATGCAGGGAAACAACACTGACTATTGTTTGGGGGTTTTCTTTTTCATGAAGGTGGAAGTAGCCTAAGACTTGTATGCTTTCTGGGTTTACTTATCAAACTGAAGCTAAACCAGGAAAGTAGAGCGTCTGCCTGTTTATTAATAGAAGGAGATGGACTCTCACGCTGGATTCATCTTTGCGTGGTTGAAGATCAATGACACACTTGGCAGAGAACTTATGAACATCCTGATTCAGGTGTAGCTACAAAAGGAGAACTGTGGGCACACCATGAAGAAGACGCTGTTTCTGGCAAGGACAGCAAAGGCATCCTCGACACCATTCATTTAGATGCCATGGGCTGGTGTGAGCATCTAAAAGGCAGACCTCTCAATGAGCTCTCCAGACGATTCTGAGGCAATGCCAGACAGGGTGAGCACTGGAAAGGGGCATGAACTTACTACCTTGAGTACTGTTGTTCAGGCTTGTTTGGGCATTGCTGCCTGTAGGCAGGGTGCTATTTCATCAAAAAAAAAAAAAAAGGGAGTATTTTTGACAATGAAGCCACATGCTTCCTTGCTCACCCTTGACGGGCCCGGTAGGTAGAACTGAGACTTACAGCAGCGAAGGTCCTGTTCCAGACTCTGGTTGTCACATTGATAAAGTACTCTGTTTTCATGTGAATGTCTTTCAGCCAGCAGGTGATGTCACTGCAGGAGACGGTTCTGCAGTCCTTTTGGATCAGAGTCAATGGGGGAGGGGAGAGAGACAGAGAAAACGTGTTACAAATGCTAAAACTTTAGGAAAACATAAACAGTGCTAGTCAGGACACGTGGAAACAGGCACTATCAGGGTCTATTAGTATTTATATCTACTATTATTTATACTAATTTATATTAGTATTTAGGTATATTAATATTTATAGCTATATATTATTAGTATTTATACTAGTTTATATCTTCAAGGGGTTTTGATAATGTATTTCAGAATATAAAGAGAGTTGAGATAGCTTTTTCCTAGCCATTTCCTGTCTGTATTGATAACCTCAGAGATAACAGAAATATGTGAAAAGAAGGGTGTTGCAGAATATTTGTTCAAGCATGCAAAGATGTGTTGCATTTGTTTAACTATATAAAGATGTATTGCATATATTTTATGTTGAAGAATATTTGTTTAACCATGGAATGATGTGTTGCATTTGTTTAACTATGTAAAGATGTGTTGCTGTTTTACCTTGCCTATCTCAGGCACCCAATTTGTCTAACAAAAATCTTAACAACCAATAGTGATGGAGGAGGCATAGACTGAACTTCTGGGCATGGAGAGTAAGTAGGAGGAGGAATTTGGGCTTGAGGGAAAAAGAAAAAGAGACAGCAGGGAGATGCCAGGGGCCAGCCGTCCAGGGAAAAAGGAAGCAGGAAAGTAGGACATACAGAATGAAAGAAAGGTAAAAAGCCCTGAGGCAAAATGTAGATGAATAGAAACAGGTTAAATTAAGTTAAAAGAGCTAGTGGGACAAGCCTAAGCTAAGGTTGAATGTTCATAATTAATAGTAAGTCTCCATGTCTTTATTTGGGAGCTGGTTGGTAGCCTCCCAAAATTTCCAACTACAAACAGGCACAACCTGCTCTTTATACCATTTATTTTTACTATATACAACCTGTTCAAATATACTATTTATGACCATAAAATTGAAACAGTAACTAATCCATGTTATCAGCAATGTGCTAGGCAAGTAAATTATTGAACAGAAACAACATGCCATATAATTTAACCATTAAACTTAAGGATAATAATTAATTTTCTAGATTGGAGCTTGTCTGTAAAAGAATCTGTGGTTGTCAGGGATTGGGGACAGAGGGAGGTGTGAACACAGAGCACCTTTAGGTGCTGCCTAATTAATGGACACAGGCAATTATACATTTTCAGCTCCATAGTGTGAATATTTGAAGTTCCAACCATGAGCCCTATTATAAACTCTGGCATAGGTGACGCTATCTGTTAGTGTAGACCTGTCATGATAAATGCATCACTATTATCGTGGGGTTTCTATAGTGGAGGAAGCCGTGAATATGTGAGAACAGGAGGTATATGGGGAATTCCTCCATAGGTCACACGACTTTGTTATGAACTGCTTTAAGAAGTAAAGCCTCTTCAAAACAGCTGTGAGGCCTAGAGAGATAGCACAGTGGATTAGAGTACTTGCAAGCAATAGGATCCGAGTTCAAGTCCTCAGCATCCACCTGAAAAGCCTGACCTGGCTGTGTGTGCCTGTAGCCCTAGTGTTGGGGAAGGTAGTGCAGATACAAGAGGATCCTGAGAGTTCTCTGGCAATCTAGCCTCGCCAAAATGGTGACCATCCAATGTAGTGAGAGACCCTGTCTCAAGGTAATATGAGAGCAATCGAGGAGTGCTCTGGCCTCATACTCCTGTTCATGTACCATATGACCACAGAGAGACAGGCAGACAAGATACACACACACACACACACACACACACACGACACCATATGCGTATGCACACATACTCCACACTACACACAGGTATATACACTCTGTACTATACATACAGACATACACATTGTCCACACAAACTCACACCATGCTCCCCCAACATACATTGTACCACATATACACATCCTCTTCCTGTCTCTCTCACACATGCACATGCACACAGACACACAGAATCAAAAATCAACAAATAACAAGACAAAACAAAACCCTGAAAACCCAAAAGCACAGTCTATAACTCTGGTTTATGTATGGCCAAAAAATAACTACTTGGCTAATTTGTGTAACAACTTACATATATTCTACAGATTAATACATATAGAAAAAGTTCTGTTCCAGCCTTTTCTGCTTAGTCCATCCATCACAATATAAAGAAAGCCAGGACTACTTCAGTATCGCTGATGGGGAAGTGCTACAGCTTGTTTGGGGTTTCTTGTTTACTTGCACAATGACTGAGTCTGTGCCAAGAGCCATGCTATGCTAGCTGCTATACTAACCCCTTCCTCCAAGAACTGGGAAGAGCTGGGGAACAGACAGTAAGCACATGGGGTTCCTTTTTAAAAGTTAGCAGAGGAAGTGGGCTCCATGTGCCGTTTTCAAACCTGATTGCTTCGGTTGACTCCCTTTCCCCACATCACCATCCCTGACCCTCCGCACCCTCCACCCCCAATAGCCTCTTTTTCACTCCCAGGTCCCATCACACATGCCCTGTTGATGCTGCGAGTTGTCAGCCTAAGCTTGAAAATGTGTTTGCTGTTTCCTAATCCACGCTCAACATCAAAGGCCAAAGAACACTTGAGACTGTTGGCTGCTGGAATGAAACAAGAGAGCGGGTTCCAGGTGCAGCAAACAGCAGATTACTCAAGGCCGGTTCAGCAGGAACATTGACCTCGCCTCACCAGTTCTTTCGTATGCCGGAAGTTCTCACTCTTGACAGCGACAGGAGAGGATGCTTGTCCTAGCTTTAGTGGATTTATTTCCGCTACACAACTGATGTCACCAGCCTACAAGGAAGAAGACCATGTCAGCCTTGGAAAGCAAAATGGTGGATGCCATTCCTTCCAACCTGCAAGGAAATCCTGCCATCGTGTGGCATATGGGAGGGGCCGTAGGCTCCTCTCTTAGGGGCTCAGTGGCCAAATGCTTTGTGCTCTGGTAAAGCCTAAAGCATTTCCATCAGCTGATGTGACCTGATGAGGCAGGCCAGCTTCTCATAGCCTGTCACAGTTTCAGTGTGGTTTGTTCCTCAGAATTCACACATTGGAAGTATGGTCTGCAAGATGGTAGTGTGGAGAGAACAGGGAACTTTTAGAGTTGGGATCCAGTAGAAGATCTACAGGCCAATTGGAAGGATGTCCTAAGAGAGGGAGTTCAGAACTGTAGGCTTTGTCTAGTTTCCTGCTTGGCAATGTGCTTCCATTAACCCCTTCTCTTTCTTATACCAATTATCATGAGACCCTCACCAGAGATGAAATAATGCTGTCATCACCTCACCAAATCGCAAGAACTGGGGGTTAAATAAGCCTTTTTATCTGTAAAGTTAACCTAACCTCAAGCATTTTATTGTAGCAACACGTGGCTTGCTATGACATGAGATCTACAGATCCAAAGCTTCAGGATCTCTACAACACAGGGCACCAGAAGCATATCCAAGAGGAGCCCAGTGAGGGCCCAGCATCAGTAGTGTAGCAGAGGCCTTGAAGCAGACCAGTAACTCTGCAGTGAATGCTTCCACATAAAGATACATGGATAATAGTGTTCATGCATGACTCACTGTGTCACACCACAGCTTCCATGATGAGATTTTTCCTTTTTCCATCTTAAATTTTTTTGGGGGGTGGGGGTTTCAAGGGCAGAGGTTGGATGGGGAAGGGACGGGGAAATGAAAGGGATCAAGAAGCGTGATGTGAAAGACACAAAGAATAATTTTTAAAAACTTTTTGTTCTTTTAAAAAATATAGTGAAACAAAAACACAGTAAGTGATTCAATTCAAGGTTTTTTCCTCTGGAACATTTTAGGACTTTTAATTTCTTGAAATCTGCTATGTATATTACAGAAATATCACTACAAGACCAGCTAAGTGCTCAACTAAAGGAGAGCCAATATTAAGACGTTTGATTATAGCAGGCACTACCTCTTGGGCCAGGCAGCATAGAAGAACCCGTGTCTGTAGTTTTCAAAGGGAAATGCCAGTGTTCTGGCCTTATCTTCAGATTCTGATTTCATTGCCTTCTCCTTAAAAGGTAACTGGGGACTAAAATGAATAGCCAGGACTAAGTCCTACTGGGTGAAAGTCCCATCCAGCTGCTTGAAGACCAGCAGATTTCTAGACCTACTGTGTGCCCACAGTAGACTGAACCTCTCACTTCCCAGTACTCTCTCCTAACAGGGCTCTGACCAAGTCAATTCCTCTCCTACCCAGAACAGGGATATTAAGAATAATTTCAGTAACGAGGATGCTCATTTTCTTTGTACAGTGTTCTGCTTATACCCTGAAGTCCGATGCTGGTTTGTTGGGATCTGGGATGCATAGCGTTCCCTTTTGTTTTTCAGCTTTTAGGTGCAGACACAACCACCCTTTAATCATGGGTTGTTTCTGTCTGTGTGGCCAGTTGTATTCTCCTTACCTCATCTGTTTGCACACTGGTCAGATACAGGAGTGGGTTCTTCGCCTTGGTGTACTGAGGGACGTGAATGGTGACTGAGGCCATGCTTACTGGAGAGCTTCCCGTTGTTACCTATGTAGAGAATAACAGGTGAAGCAGATGCTGCCAGGAAACCACCCTGATGCTAGTCAAGGGGGATGCAGAGTAGCAGTGTGGCATGGGCAAGGAATGGACCCTTACTAAAGATAATTTTTTACCTAAAAATTAAAGATCATCAAAATTTTAGTGGTCATGTGCTCCCATGCTATTTTACCCACTGATGGGAGTTATATTGTTAGAGTTAACATGTGTTACAATGGCTGATACTTGCACTCTTAATATTGTTGTTGTTATTTACCATGGATTGATTAAAAATCCTATAAAGCATGGGGTTACCATTCTTAATTTCTAAAACACAAAATCTGGATAACAAATTGAGAGTCTCTTGTCATTAAAGACGCGAGACTAATCTGCAGAGTGGGGGTGCGCATGATGGACAAGTGGAAATGCGTGGAGACCGGATGGTGTTGGCTGCGGATGGCGGGTGTGTTCCTGCTGACTTTCCAAAGTCTCTGCGGCGTTCTTTTCAACTTAGCTATTTTTTATAACTTCCTTTCTCTCCCTCTCTTCTTCAGTCATACTCTGGGGCCCACACTGGCCTTAAACTTACAGCACTCTCACCTCAGCTTCCCAAGTTCGGGATTAGAGGTGTCTTTCTTTGAATTTCTCTATATAACTGATGCCAATCTTTCAAATAATAGCTACTTATTCGTAGATACTTACAGTTATATTGCACTGAATTGGATCAGAGCAATTTAGATACTACTTAGCATTGCTGTCCAAAAGCCCTGTTTGTACCATGTACAAATGATGAGCTTTTCAAACAGGACTGGTCTCCAACCATAAAGTAGTATAAGGGACACTCACCCACAGTAATGCCATTTTAGCAATGCCTTGCTGGTTAATCCTGAATATTTGCTTTGAAAATATATCATTTCTCCGTTACCGAGAACACACAACTAAACATGAGTCCTTCTGCTTATCTGTCATCTACCACAATGTTCTCAAAGTGTGACACCCAAACCATCAGCATTTGCAGCATTGCCTGTGGGCTTGTCAGAGCTGCACACTGCCAAGCTCACCGCATACCTTCAGAGTCAGCAGCTTGGGGATGAGGCTTAGCTGTGTGTGTTTTAACATGCTCTCCTGTTGTTACTGTACACTCAAGATTGGCAGCCACCGGTGTATTGTAATTTTGGGTTACTTCCTTTTTATTATATACTTCTTTATTTCATTCCTCCTTGTCCTGGATTGCCATCTTTATGAAAAGCTTACCAACCTTGAGGGAGAAGATGAATTTGGGACCAATATCTTCAACACTGTTTATGACAGAAGGAGCATTCTCATCCGAAGAGATTTCATAATAATTTATATTGGTGGATCTGTTGGGTGACATTGGTAAAACCAATTATTTTTGTTTTGCTGTTGCTCTTGAAGCATTATATTTACTTTACTTAAGTATCTTCTACCTTGGAATATCATCAAAATGGTTCACTTTTCCTTCCCAAAGCACCAAATGATTATTCTACCTTTTAAGCTTCCACATTGAATTTGGGAATCTGTCCTTCTGCTTAGCTGGTGTCTGGGGAGTGTAGTAATGGCAGTGCTACCTACCACTGATGTTCTTTGTATGCACAGACATATGCACACATGCACACACACACACGTACACACACAGATGCAGACACATATGTAAAATCTTAAGCCCCATAAATATTTGGAATTTTGATTATTATTATCATAATACAAAAGTTAAAAAATACCATATGTGATTGAATGTTAGATTCCACAGTCCAATGCATTTTTCTGAGATTAAAACAACTTCTTTTCAAATCATAGCCCTTCACTGTCTTTCTGAGCAGAGCCTATGTGTTTATCAGTTGTCAAGTTTCTAATATAGGCATAAAAGTATCACTTTAGAACTGACAGTTGCATTGGTCTCCAGACCTCTGCTACATTGGCAAGGGTGTTGGAAAGGTGGACACTCCAGCTTTGGTGGTTGGATTGGCTCTGTAAGTCAAGATTTTTTTTTTCACTTGCTGTGTGTAGTGCAATGATGGGAACCAGCTATCAGCTCCTGCAATATTCATTAATAATGCCTCTCAAACAGGGCGTGCATTTGTTTTATTAATCTTTCTCTAGTGTTAGACCAACTCAAATAGTTGGCAGAGAATTGGGAGTGGATTTAATTTGTTTCCATCATTGTAGAACCACTCTTAAAATCCAAAGATTTTATTATGAGATCTTGACCGCATGATTTAGGATTCCTGACTAATGCCTGCAAGTATATAGTGTCCAACCAGAAGATTCCCCAGGAAACTGTTTAGGTGTGGGTGAAACTGGAGGGCTTCCATTTTTTCACTTATTCCTGGTGCCTTGAGGCACTAGTCCAACCAGGGCAGCTTCTGTGCATTGTGTGGAGTGAGAAGGACCTGATAGCTAGTGTAGGATTCTGAGAAGCACGATGCATATCTCTCTATCCATCCCAGGGGAGAGTTTATCTAAATTATAGGATGTTCAGTTCATTTCCTTGAAGACTGGACTAGACATTTTCTGAGACTGAATGTTTTCTATCCCCTGTCTCTTTCTGTCTTGTATCTCTGTTCCTCTCTCTCTCCCTCTCTTCCTATCTCTCTCTCTTTGTCTGCCCCTGTCTCTCTCAGTCTTTTAAGAAAGTTCTTCCAAAATTTCAAAAGAAAAATCTGTTATGGGAGAGTTGTCAAGGTTTTATGTGTGTGAGGGGAAACAATAGTGCATCAGCCTCGTATGGAAAATGGGAAAACTGACTAGGAATTGAAATAGAAAACCCAGCTCCAGATGTTTATGTAAGCCCCTAAACACAGCCAACTCCTAAATTGATTCATAGGGTCTGCTTTTTGTATTTTAAGGAGATCTGACAATTTTCTACTTTTTAAGTAAGTTTCCTCTAGAGTGCTAAAGGCTTACAGTGGCAGCAATCTAAATCCAGGAGGATCCTGTTAAAAACAACTCTGTTTACATTTATTACACACAGAACATAATGGCATAGTATACAGTATTAAAGTGGCTACTAAGGGACATGTTGAGTAGGTGGGACTTTTCTCAAAAGTTTACAAAATGTTAAGGCCTTTTTGAAGTATTGTTTTTGATGGTTACATAAGCAAACATGTGAAGAAACTTAGTATCTCATGACTGCTGGGGTGGTTGTGTGAATTACGATTCATCCAGAAATAGAATAAATTAGAAATGTATATCCTTCTATGAAAAACACATAAAATAACTGTTTGAACTGAAGATATTCTAAAACAGTCTTGTTAGTCATTTGTGGGGACTGTCATCAAAGTCTTGAAGAATGCTAATCTCACTTTTAATTTTGTGTCTTACTGTGATGTTTGCATTTTCCAAATACATTCATGTAATTCTTTAAAAAAGAGAATCATGTGGGGGAACCATCTGATTGTAGGATCAGGAGTCATATCTTTAAAATTCTCCATAACAATTTTTTTACTATATACCTTAGCATTTTAAGACATAGACTCTAATACTAGAATGCATTAGAATAAAAACTGCAATCACAAAAACATGGCTAAGATGTTAGTAAAAGTAAAGTCCTATTTTAATCCCATATTTATTCCATGTGAACATTACAGAAAAATATAGACTCTCAATAAATGTGTCTAAGAGAATAGAGGATTGCTTGCATTAGAAGGAGAAGGTTCAGGTGATGTGGCAATACACACCACCATAGCTTTATCACCAATTACTTATTTTATCCAAGAGAGATGTTTTTGGAAACTTGAGCTACTGATACACTTATCAGGCTGGATAATTTGGGTTATGCATTGTTTCTGTGGGTGCCTTTGAGACTCACTGGATATAGATGTGTTCTTTTTCTCTTTAATGTGTCTCAAGCTTCAAACAGGGTGGCCTGAGTTCCTTGTCAATTTTGTTTTGTGATTTATTGAACAGCTGTGTGCTCCATTATTTCATGGACAAGGTTGGTAAGGCAGGCATTGGAGAATGTGGTTGCCCATATACTTGCTAGAAAATATTTTCAGGGGTCTTAGTTCAGAGAGTGAGTTTAGGTGGCATCTGCCTTTAACACCTGTAGGATTTCTGTGTTACCCATTTTCCAAGACACCTGCCTTTTGGGACAATTCAAGCTAACTGATGTTGGCTGGTAACATTTTAACCATTGTCCTCAGCTTGACCTGCCTTGGAAGGCAGAAAAGGAAATAGGAAAGAAAAAGGAATAAAGCCTTGCTTCATGGATAACTTCTTTTGGAAAAATCCCTCATTTCCTCCTGATTGGAAGAAAACCATCAGCAGTCACATCTGGGGTTTTCCATAAAGAAGCTAGACTTGGTCCGGTTTCCATATCAGCTTATTGAGCCTGAGACTTCATTTCTTACTTGTCGTGCCCCCTCAATGTCCAAAACATGATGCTGGGGACTTCCATGTCCAAGAACAAGTACGTTATGGACATTCAGTACCATATTATGAAGGGAGCAGTGAGAAGTGTTGGTAACTCTCACGGCCTCCAAGAGTCTGTTTCAGCACCTTGGAACAGATTACAGGTACCTTCCCCACCTTCAGGGGCGTTGACCCATGACATGGGATGAAAACGTTTTTCCTCTGGTGCTGTTGTGAGTCAATAAACTTAAATAGTTCATGTGTTTCTGGGCATCAGTTTGTCTGCATATTTCTAATCTAGTTGACAAGTAGGAACTAAATTCATGTGCTAAGACTGAACCAGTTGCGGACTGCAGTCATGAGATGAATGATCTATGTACCAGGGTGCTGTCAGGGGTAAAAACCTACCCACTGTCTAGCAGACTTCACCTACCGGGTTAAGTGAAGTTCGGCATCATACAGAAGAGGGATCTTGAGACTGACCAAATTGTCTGCTTCATTTGCTTCTTGGCTCTCACTATCAAAACAAGTATTAGAAATTACTTAAAGAGAAATTACTTCAAACCTCCTAGGCATACAATTATGATTTCACTGTGTCTTACCTGAAAGCCTGGAAATGGATGGATGCCTGATTCTGGAGGTTTTGAAGGTTGAAGTCGAAGTTGATGGTAAAAGTCACCTATACATGACATTAAAATTTATCATCTGTGATGTTTTAGACCAGGAAAAAAGTTTCCCAGCAAAGTGTGACTCTGAATTTCATGTCTTAAAATTTTAAGTTTGTAGACCATTTCTGTCTGCCTTGCTCGCCTGAGAGCAGAGGTCGACTTCTATCAGATGTTCAGGCCATCCAGCTACATTTGTCAGATGGCCAAACTTTGTGGTGATCTGATATTCACTTACAGCACTGCGACCAATGTTGGTCAACATAGTCACACAAAAGAGCATTGCATATTGTATGTGCGCTTGGAAGGAGGTACACGAGGAAATGCTACTTTGGCTAATGATTTAAAGAGAATAACCCCAGTGAGGGAACCCCTTCCATATGTGGCTGGTTGTTGAGTGATGTCTGTTAAATGATGATACCCGGTAAAGACAGTGAGTACCCTCAGGTGTGGAGAGCCAGGGTTAGATGAGGCAAGCTGTACCTGCTCATCACTCTTTAAGGCAGGATATCCCACATCACAAGTAACAGATTTCTGCGATGAGCCCACCTGGCATGTTACTTCTGTTCCATCGACCTGAAAAAGACCAAAGAAATGAAAATTAACTAAGTGTGTGTGTGCTGTGGGACAATGTTCTGTACCCTGTCAATTATATTTTAATAAAACGCTGATTGGCCAGTAGCCAGGCAGGAAGTATAGGCGAGGCAATGAGAACAGGAGAAATCTGGGAAGAGGATAGAGGCAGTCTGCGGTCATCACCCAGACATAGGAGATGCAGACGAGAATGCCTCGCTGATGAAAGGTACCAAGCCACATGGCAATCACAGACAAGAATAATGGGTTAATGTCTGATATAAGAAAGAGTTAATGAGAAACCTGAGCTAATAGGCCAACAAGTTTATAATTAATGTAGACCTCTGTGTGTTTCTTTGGGACTAAACGGCTGTAGGGCAGGGTGGGACAGAAAACTTGGTCAACGTGTGTGTGTGTGTGTGTGTGTGTGTGTGTGTGTTATACCCACACTGAAAGGTAGACAAGGACATCTTAGCAGTGGCATTGGTTTCTATAGGAATAGATTTTTGCTCTCAAAGCCTTGAATATCTTGTATTAGCCAAGCAGTTAAACATGTTGTTATTATTGCCAACTCTAAAGAGACACTCAAGAATTAAAGGACTGGGGAAATGTGCACTGAGATGCAAATCAACATTTGTATTTCAGAAGCACAAATATCTTTTTTTTCAAAACATATTCTTTATTAGCCAATGGTATTCACAGCATACAGAGGGGAATCCCACATCAGTGTGCAGACTTTGTCTTGATAGGGTTAATTAATTCCGGCGTTATTTTCTTATTCATTTTGTATTTCTAGCACTTAAATAGAATATTAAAAATAACTATAATCATTAAATATCTTTAATATAACATTCAGAAGCCTTATATTTAGTAATTCTTTTTTCATAATGTTTTTGAAATGCATATTTTTAAAAGAAGAAAAATACACGTTGGTGTTCGTATTTTAAATAACTAGCAGATTTTGCTACTTTTCCTCAATTCATTTTGTCTTTAATGTAAGGGCTGCTATCTGGCACAGACCATTTAAACATGAGGTCAGCACGGGTTTGGAATTTTAAGTCTATAAAGTTCACATTAACTTGAAATATACAGAAACTTTTTTATATCCTTTAATCAAGCAGCCCATTTGAAAAATAGCTTTTCCTTTTTTTCTTTTTCTTGTGTCATGACATGAGAGCAGAGGAATCAGCAAGGGGCTCTCCTGGTTAAGTGTATTCCTGCTTTAGTGATCAGGTCAGCTCAATAGAATGGTTTTGCAGGAATGCACCATTCTGGCACCAGAAGTAGCAGCATTGCAAAGCCAGGACTACACTGTGGGACTGGATGCCACTGAGCAAGTGCATCACATCTGTCCAGCACAGGACAGGCGGGCTCCTCACAGCATAGATGGCTGGAGAAGTTATGAGCTGCCACTGCCAAGGCCTGGGGTAAAGGAAAAAGTGACCCTCACTGCAAACAGAGCCGCCCTAGATTCGGAGCCAGACTGCATTCTCAGGAGGCTTCACTAACTGGAAGCCACAAGGAAGGACTGCGCATGCCCAGGCCATGTCTGAGTTTTTTCAGATAGCTGGACCCAGAGGCTGGAGTATCAGAGACTGGCAGATAGGAAGGGGCGAAATGCTGTGTCAGTGTGGCTAGTGGGAGTGTGGGGAGGCTGGGGAGCAGTAGGCATGCATATGTGTTTGTACTGGGGAGCGGTGGGTTCCTTACATACCGGCATGGAAAAAGAAGCAAAAAACAAGTTCTCCGAAAACTCAGCCTTGATGGCAGTGTTGTATGCACTTTCCCCTCTGTTCCTCAGTGTCACTGAAACCGTTAACCTTTTGTTCTGGTTGCTGACAATAAAGGGTTGGTTTCTGTTCAAACAAGAAAAGAGAGACAGATAAAACCACTGAAGTTGAAACTACCCCAGTGTCCAAAAACTTTCTTGATTCAAGAAATTCTTTGCATTTACTTGATTATTTAATAACAAAAGACTGTCTTATTTATAGTAAAATTATGCTGGCAAATAAGCAAATGATGCTGGACCTCATCCTTGGTAGCTTTTAATTATTGCACGAAAGAGAAGTGCTTAAAGCCAGCAGTTTGGTATTTCTCACAGCTTTGCTCTTAGGAGAATGGTCGAAGTTGAAATTCAGTTTTAAAATGTCTTAACTATACTCTGAAAACTTCCTCTGTAGAAAAGAAATCCAAAATTTTGTCTTGAATGAAGCGATGTAATACACCTTTTATTTCTAAACTCTGCACAGAAAGGTGAAAGGGAACATACTGAATGGCTGGTAGCTGCTGGACATCCAGGATCAGGTCAGAGATGCAAAGTCCATCGCTGCCACATTCTTTATAGAAAGGGATCTACAACAAACAAAAGCATCATCCTCTTGGATACTCTTGGGTTGAAAACGAAATGTAACAGAATGCATACAATATTATCCCATTTGCCTAAAGGCCGAAACCATGGGAAACCAAAGTTTTAGAAGCTTGTGTTTAGTTAGCATAATTTTAAAGAAACAAATATGGCAAAATACAAGATTCAAGATAATAGTTTGTGTGTTTGTTTTTATTTTGAGACAGGGTTTTCTGTGTTAGCTCTGGCTATCCTGCAATGTGCTCTGTGGATCAGACTGGCCTTGAACCCAGAGATCTATCTGCCTGCCTCTGCCTCCTGAGCGCTGGGACTAAACGCCTGCGCCACCATGTGTGACTTGTAATAGCTTGTTTATGGGGAGTTAAATTAAAATAGATATAATGGAGAGAGACAAACAACTTCACAGGCATCTGAATTTTTAAGTGAGTGTTGAGCACAAGCCGTTTGGCCTGTTTTATTCTTTATTTCTTTAAGAAGCATTTGTTGAACACCTGGGGTGGCTTGGCACCTCTCTTGGGGCTAGAAACAGAGTGTGGAAGAAGAAATCTCTACTTTGTGGGACCGAAATGCCCAAGAATTGTGTGCGTCATTACATTTAGACTGCATCCTTAGCACCTTTACCACTGCAGCAACTATGGAAGCCGTTAGCCAACCTCGACTTGGGAAGGGCAAGCCACACTCACGCTGAAGACTTTGACACTGTCAGAATAGGCTTCAAGGGCAGGGCTAGTGCCAGGGTTTTCCAAACTGATGTCCACACGCAGATCCAAAGGGTTGACAACGTCAGAGGGCTTCTAAAGATGGGAGGAGGGCGATGATAGATTACTTAGTTATAGGAATTTCAAAACAAAGTCTGCCAATCTGATTATAATTAAAAGTGCCATCAGTTACAGAGAAGAGGCTTGTTCTGATGACCAAGACTTCCTCTTTGGTTACAATTCAGAAACCTAAAGTGACTCAATCACAGTAAAAATCTGAAGCAGCAATTCTTCCTGTTATGGTAAATAATCTCATTATTCACACATGAGTGATTATAAGTATCTAGATGATATGTTCTATGTCAGTGCCCAGCACTTGGGTGGTCTTGCTTCTCATTCCTAGTATCTTCTTTCTTCCTTCCATGAAAACTGTAATTACATGGGTAACTTTATCCCATATTAGACAAGGTCAGGAAAGAACAGAAGCCAAGTTTCCTCCCTGCTCCTTCTCCTCCCTCCTTTCTGTCTGGTCTCCTCATCTACCTCTCAACCTTTTGTTCTCCCCCACTCCTTCTTTTTCCGTGTGTGTGTGTGTGTGTGTGTGTGTGTGTGTGTGTGTACATCCATGTGCAGGTGCCTTCTGTTACTTTTAGATATTATTACACAGTTTCTGGAGGAGATGTTTCATATAACTTATAAATAAGTTTCTGATTGGAAAGTTACTCCTAAGAAGCATGTTTCCTACAAGAAAGATTTCCCAAATCAATGTGAACTCTAGCAATTATGACCTAATAGTAGAACAGGCAATCTTTACCACATACTCTACCATCATTTACCCAGTGCGGTGGTTCTTCATTCGTGGTTCATGACCCTTTGGGGGTCTCATATCAGATATTCACATAATGATTTGTGACAGTAGCAAAATTATTGTTGCGAAGTAGCCATGGAATAATTTAAAGGTAGGGGTCACCACAGCATGAGGAACTGTATTAAAGGGTTGCGGCATTAAGAAGATTGAGAACCACTGGCCCAGTGTAAAGCAGTAGTAGAAACCGCTTTTGAGATTTTCAGTTTTAGGAGCTTAAAATAACTACACAACTTTCACTTGATGGGAGAGAGGTCAAAATAAATTTGGCAATGGAGAGTTCACCCAATTAGTCATTTAAGAAAACACTGTCTTTCAATTTTTTTTAAAAAGCATTTATTTAATGAATCTATTTTCTTTATTTAGTGTGTGTGTGGAGGGGTGCCATGTGCCCACGTCCGTGTGTGTGGTGTATGTGCACATATGTGTGGAGCCCGGAGGAAGACATCATTTCTTCTCCTTCATCATTGTCTCTAGATGACCCTGGAGTTAGGCTGGCTCTGATGCTCCCAGCCCCGGGGTTACAGGCATTCATAGAGCCAAACTTGGCATTTTTACATAAGTGCTGGAGACTTGGATTCAGGCCCCGGTGCTCATGCAGCAAGTGTCCTTACCAGCTCAGCCATCTCTCTAGTCCCCAGCACTTGATTTCTTTAACAATCTTTGAGCCCCTTTAGTTGCGCACCTTAATAAAATGTAATGTCCCTAACACATATAAAGTCAGAATGTGAACGTAAGTATTAGCATAAAAGAAATGTGTTTCTTGTCCACAGAGTTAGACAGGAAATGTAGCCATTAGAAAGGCAAGCATCTTCTAATAACTCCCATTGTAAACTTCCTGTATTCATTAGTCATTTGGAAGAAAAGGGGTGGAGAGAGAACCCTGAGGTCTCACCTGTATGCTAATGTCGTCCTCAGAACAGCTCTGTGCTTGGAATACAACCATATTCTTCTGCAGGAATCGCTCACTGTTTTCTCTAAATATCCCCCTGGAGGTTACTCTGGATGAATATCTGTCTGCATCAAGTGTCATGTTAAACAGGATGGCTATGATAAAATCACAAAGAAATATGTCAAGTGAGCGCTGAAGAAGAAAACAGCCTTGTTTTATTGGACAAAGCCTGATAGCGAGAAAATGCAAAGGCGGCGTGGCGTTTGTAGTTTCATGTGTTTCAGTCTAAGTGAATACAGAACAGAAACAGAAACAAAAACGAGCCAGAGAGATACAGCTTGCAGCAACGGAAAACAACAACAATTGCCCTTGCCCCAGGAAATCTATTGGATAAACCTGGAAAACGGATCCCTTTCCTGTGTTTTAGCTTCATCTACCATAGCACGGGGCACACACAGGGAAGAAACCGTCGTTACGGCACGCCTCCAGTTGAACACACCATCATATGCTGCTAACTCTCCAGTAAACCTGGACACTGGACATCCTGATGCTACTCTTGAGAGAGCAAGCTCAGTGAAATGAGGCAGAATAATTGGCGTGAGCTCACCCAGCTGAGACAAGGTCAGAGCTAAGATCTGAGTAATTTTGAAACGGAAGTTCATGTTCTTTCTATTCCCACGCCATTGCAGGGACTAACTGTTGTTCTAAGGAGTAGCTGTGTTCATCTAAAAGAGTGTCTGATGTGCTCTAGATGCTTGTGTGGAGAGAGACATGCAACATGGCTGGTCCAAAGTTTGAGCCAGATATACTTAGACTGAAGGGTCATCCTACAGTGCGTGGTCTCCTGGACACTGTCTACCCTCTTTGCTTCTCTGTTTCTCTGGCAATTAGAAATTATTAATATCAACTCAGGGAAGTGGAAATGGAAAACAGCTGTGTGATGAAAAATGATGACCGTAACCATAAGTCTAAATAGTCAGGCCACCGTCCTTTAAGAAAGCCCACGGGCCACACGCCAGAAATTCAACTGGTTATAGCAGCTGTCTTATTTGGAGTTACTTTATCAGATTTATTCAATATTTTAAAGTTGAATGTACTTCCTAAGACAATATATCTATGTTACCATTAGTATCCCCATTAATGAAACTTGAGGAATTTTTGTGCTTCAGTGACTTAGAGACCAATAAAGATGTCGAAAACATGAAAGAATTGAATGGAAGGCTAAAAGTAAATGATAAAAAGTATGGAAATGAAACACGAATGACAGGATCTAGGTCAAAAGGACAAAGTTGGCACACTTCATGTACTTTTTAAAAAAGGAGCTTGATAAAATAAATATGTAGTTTCATAGGTCATGCAGTTTTAAAGATGGGATTTTGTTCTTATGTACTGTTATTGCCAAACAACAGATTGAAAAATTATGACCAGCTTATCAGTGTAGACCTGAACGCAGCAAGATAAAGAGTCAAAGGAAAGGGTTCCCAATGCCAAGGAAAGGCCAAAACCCTCACCAGCCAATCAGTAAGAAGGGAATTCTCTGCAAGTACAGGTTTTTCAGTATGTGCCAACAGAATGTATGAATAACATTCAGAATGTGGAAGACGCATAAGGCATATACATGCTCTAGGGCCAAGGTAGCTGGGCAGCCAGCCATGTCTGTCAGAGAACACATTTTCCATTTTAATCTTTTGAGCAGACGAAAAATGTGTATATGGTGGCAGTTTTCAGCTTAACTATGTGGCTACTCAGATGGATGTGTGCTTCAAGGCCGGCCTATGAGGCACACCATTCAAAGGTGGGTCAGTGTTTGAACACCTGAGAGTCAGGAAGCCCGGAAGCTATGCCAGTTGTGAATCTTACTTTGGCTTCTCTCCTTGCTCATGTATTTCTTGGTGTGAATCATGACAAACTACTGACCTGATTGTTTTCAGCCTTTAAGTTAATTTACTTGGAGTTTCATTAAGTGCCACTAGGAGCTAAGAGTTCTGAAATAAAGAGCTGGGGTGTGATGGAGGAGAGATTAGAATCCATAGATTAGCAAGGGTAAACATGCAGCTTTTAATGAGATGTTATTTTGCTTGCTGTCTCTGGAGGATTCTGAGATAACAGAGGTAGTTGTTTGGTTAGGAATGGCGTCAAAGAGAATGCAACACCTCAGCCAGGTCCTGTAAGATGACTTGTCTCTGTAGGAGAGACAGGATGAGAGTTCCTGATGACATTTGCCCACATTCCTGCCCGTGCTTACTCCCTCCCGATGAGACACACTGCAGACTCATACTATAGAAATGGTAAAACTATGGGTGAAAGTTGTATATTCCTTTCTTTTTCTCCTCTTCCCGGATAACAGGAATAATACTCAGTGCTTGTACTAAACACACCTATGTAGGCGAAGGCATAGGCAGTAGGTGACTCACTCATTTAGAACTCGCCATAGTTCAATGAAATTCATGTGTGCTGAGGATCTCCAGAAGGGATCCATGTGTCAGAGAGACCCAGGCAGAGCCCTTGATTATGCCATAGGGATTACAGTCTTCTGCAGCAGAATGCCTCCAGCTAGAGCTGAGCAAGGATGCTCCAAACAAACCTCCCAGCCCTGATGAACGACTCTTAGGTACCGAATGCATGGCAATTTAAGCATGTCCAGTAAAGATCCTAATTTCTTCTGGTCTGCAGGCCAAGAACTCTAGCTAAAGCCGTTGAGGCAAAGCCATCCCTGTTGGGTTATTTCAGGACCACTCACCCACTCGATGGTTCGGCCCAGTAGGTTTAAACGTTGCTCTGAAGCAGAGCTTGAGGGTTATCTTAGCATCCTTGTTGAGCAAAGTGATTTTGTCCGGAGTGAATGAAGCTTCTATAGCCACATCAGCAATGCTTTGTGACCTGAAAGACATAAGTGGAAACTCATGCACATCTCTGCCCAGCATACACATGAACTTCACATAGAGAACCCAGGGCCAGAATTGCTGAGTTTTTCTCTCCACTGTATTAGACCTTGAGTAGCTTTTCCTATTTGAAAGCAGAAGACGGCAGCGGGGGTACATGGATTTTTGTTGGTAACTGGAGCCTGCAGAATATGTATTTAAACAACACGTGAACCCACACAGAATAGAAACCAGAAACTTCATTGCAAATGAAGTGTTAAGTCAGGACCCCTCTGTGTCTTCCCCCTGAGGTCGGTGCTAATCTCGCTTCTTGAGATGGCAGGAGAGAGAGAAGGTAGGAAGGTGGAGGTGCCAGAGCTGATGAATATTACCATGCCCTGTGCCTTGCTGCCTCTGTGGTTAACGTCGCCTGTCCATGATGGTGGCGACAACCATGGTGGCAGAATATGACTGAGGAGTCCATCACTGAATGCCAGAGTTTTCTGTCCTGGTGTGGCCCTATGTATACCCGAGACAGTCTTATTTGCTCTTTCAACACTGGTGTGAAGTTGAACAAATTCTAGTTCCATTTTATTAACAAAAAATGGCTAAGAAACAGAGACCTAAAGGCTGACTACTTCACTGGGCACTTATCAGTGAGGAAACGGAATCTACAGTCTGAGTCTCTCCGTTACTGGATTTTGAACTTCACCACAATGACCTCTGTGTACACTTTCCACAATTTATAGGGCAGCAAGCAGTGATTAGACATATCACCTTTTTGAAAACTACCACAAAGAGACCCAGACAACATTTCTTTTCATTTTCAGGTATCATTGGAAAGACTGTTTCAAAAGTTACTATGTATCTGTGATGTCTCTTAATATGCAGCCATGACACATCTAATAAGAAATGTAACATGGCTTCAATTACAATCTAATGCTTAATTCAATTTTAGCACAGCTATTTGAGAGGTCGAACATTCATTCTAATACAGATGACATTGATTTACATGTTTTTTATAAATTTACTGGACATTATTCTTAGAGTTATCCAGAAAAAGCAGTTCACCACTTCATAGGAATGTGACCACAGAATATTAGCTTAGCTTGACTAGTCAGCTCAGCACATTTATTTGATCCCATGTGTGTTGACTTTTCTGAAGAATCAGATACACCTTTTAAAACAGAAGCTTGGTCACATCACCGACTCAACAATGTCACAGTATAAGTAGATACAAAGGCATCACATGGGAAAGCCTGCCTTGAGACTTACACAGTGCTGTTAGCTGCCGGGTATGTGTTTTGATACATTATTTTAAATGAAGGCACATAGACTCTAACATTCCTAGCATGCCATTCTTTAATTATTTTAAGTAAATTTATTCAGTAAGTGTATTTTCTAGCTTCTCAGTCTTAAAGCTATTATTGGCTTTCCATATAACAGTTTCACTTATCAAAAAATTGCATCTTACTCTTATAAAGCACAATTCATATGCTTACAGAGTAGCATCAAACTCAGAAATCATATAAGTCCATGGACTGTGTTTCTGTTCCCAATATGTCTGGACTGTAAAGCATATATTTTCAACAGAGAAAAATGAATGCATGAGTATTCTTGACTGAATAACCAATTTCTTTTTAATTCCACTATCTCACTAGATCATAGACCTAAGTTTTGTGTGTATGTGTCTGGTGTTGTGTGTGTGTGTGTAGGTACATGTATGTATGGGCATGTGCATCTGGATGCCAGTGGTCAATGTTGGGTGTCATTCCTCAGGTACCCTGTTGATGGAAACATGGTCTCTCTGCCCCAAAACTTGACAGTCAAGGCTAGCTGGCCAGTGAGCTCTGGGCATTTTCTCTGTCTCACCATCACTGGGGTCATGTGTACATGACACTAAGCCTGGCGTTTGTTTGTTTGTTTGTTTGTTTGTTTAGGTTTTTTGAGACAGGATTTCTCTGTGTAGCTTTGGAGCCTGTCCTGGAACTTGTTCTGTAGACCAGGCTGGCCTTGAACTCATAGAGATCCACCTGCCTCTGCCTCCTGAGTGCTGGGGTTAAAGGCGTGTGCCACCCCCATTTCACTATATAGCTATGGCTGTCCTGGAACACTCTATGTAAACTAAGCTGGCCTCAAACTCACAGAGATCCTCCCACGGTGGCCTCCCAAGTGCTGGGATAAAAGGCATGAACTATCTCACCTAGCTATGTCTGGCTTTTAGACATGGGTACTGGAGATTGAGCTCAGGTCTTCATGCTTGAATAGTAGGTTCTTCAACCAAGTGAGCCTGCCCTTCATATACCTAATTTTTAAAACCCTGAACCATATATCCTTTGGATCCTTTCTTGTTCCCTCAACTTTACACCTATGCAGGCAATGAAGAGGTCAGCTAAGCCAAAATAATGGATCTTGTTTATGACTAATGATTTTAAAATATACCTTTAAGCACATAAGAAGCTTCACTTTATTTGTGTCCTATAAGATTTTTTCATGAGGTTTCCTGACTGGAAGCTGAAATGAGACCATATGTAAGAAAATAATGTTTAGAAACATGTATGGCATGTATGATATCATTTCAAGGACTGTCTTTTCTACACACTGACTCTTTTCACATAAGGAGAAGAAAAGCATGACTGTAATGATAAGGAAACCTCTCTCTCTATATATATATGCATATGTATTGCATATATGCATCTATATGTGTTTATGCCAAAGATGCATGCCTGTCAGCAAATTATGTATGTATGTATGTATGTATGTATGTATGTATATATGTACATGCACACACGCACACACACTCACACACACATATGTATTCCCCCAACTCTCAGGAAAACCTTGCGTATTCTTTCCTTTATGCAAACCATGATGAATACATTTCCTACAGTCTTATACAATACATTGGGCACTACACACATCATACAACACAGCAGGTCATTTTAATTAGCTAGTCTGAATCTTGCACTTAATGACTCACCAGAGTTGAACCACTTGTCCCAAAGCACCAATGGATACATCAGTGATGGAATCTCCATTTAAATCTCCATAGCCATCCAGGGACCTTCCAAAGAAGTGGAGTTGGCTCCTGAAGGCTCCATCAGATCCAAGGATTTTCTGAAAGAGCAGATTTCACTTGAAGTTGTAGTACACACAGCTGAGTCAGAATGACAGCTTTTATCCTACCCCTTACATTCTCTAGATGGTCATTGTTCAGGTTGTCTGGTCCAGGAAATTCTATTGTTTTCTTCTTCCACATTTTATCTGATCTCTGTCTTACTTTTACAATGATTCTTGCATCAAGGAAACAGCATGGATCTTTCAAGGCAGTGCAAAATGGTGAGACAAGTTCAGGTCTTCATCCTATCCTAGCTAGCTTTCCTTGGGACGTACACAAAATTGCCTGGTTAGTGATGCATTCTTCACCATCCTTTGGTCATCTGATACCCCTCACAATACTTAAATAATACACAACACTTGAAAAATTACCTCTGAATTGAGTTCTTATGTTTGATCCCTGGCATTTGTTATTATCTATAACACTGCAACTTCTTTCTCTCATTCCTATTTCCTCTTTTAGAATATAAGATCTACAAAGAGCAGAATTTTGTCTGTCTTGTTATGTACAGCATTCTCAGAGCTAGAATAGTGTTCAACATATAGTAAAACTTTACTGTTTTTTTTTGATGGAAAGAGCACAGATTCAAGGTAAGAGGCACGGATTGGATGACACTGTCTAGTGCTAGCATTTATGTACCCAGTCATCATGTTGGTCATGGTTACCTGGGAATACTTGGTGCGAATTGTACCCTGGTGACCATTGTAAATGTACACCGCTCCAGAGTTCTCATTCTCTACGGGTGCACCTACGATCACATCGTTAAAGCCATCCATGTTGATGTCTGAAAGGGCTGCAATCGCTGAACCGAAGCGAGCATTTCCAGTGCCTTCAGGTCCTTCAAGGAACTGGTGCTGATTCAAGATGCCCTTGCAAAGGGAGAAGGCACTGTTACACAAAACTCTCAACTGTCAGGTGGTCATAGAGCATGACTTAAATCTCAGCACTTGGGAGGTGGAGGCAGGTGAATCTCTGAGTTTGAGGTCAGCCTGGTTTACAGAAAGAGTTCCTGGACAGTCAGTCCCACAGTCTCGAAAAACCAAAATAATAATAATAATAATAACAAAATAAAAGATTCAAAGCAACTATGCACAAGATTTCAAAACGTGAAAATGGATAGGGTTTTAATCTTAGAACTGATGATTCCCTATTGTGTGATGAGATTTACAAATAAAATTTTCATTAATCCAGGTCACAAGATACCAGCTCCTAAGCCAAGATTAAAGGAGGTAATAATTCTCTTTTCTGTATCTGAAAAACCTACATAAGATTTTTGGTCCTCTGTCTCTACTTTTTCTCATTTTTGGGACTGTCACGTCTTTCCAAATCTTTGACTTAAAAACTTCTGGTGAAAGGCTAATATCGTGAATGAAGTTAAAGTAGGTACAAAGCACAAGGAAGCCCATTAATTTAGACCTTACTCATGCTGGACAGTGACATAACTATAATTATATTATATAAATATAATTATTATTTCCACTTCCTAGTGGAAAATGAAGTCGCTATCATTCCACGACAAGACAGGCAACACTAAATGATTCTGTGCAAAGGAAAAGACATTTCTGTATAAAGGCTTTTCCTTCAGATTGTGTGCTCCAGTATGGAAATATTTAATGGCTTTGCAAGGTAGCAAAGTGCCTCAACCAAGAAAATGGGTCAGTGTGATTCTTTCTAGTTTATAGTAGTTTCATAAAGACTCACTTTTCAAACTGGGTTAGATAAAGCATTAAGAGATAGTGTTCCTGGGGCTATAGGGGCAGCTCAGTGATTAAGAGCACTTTTTGCTCTGGCAGTGGACCTGGGTTCATTTCTCAATACTCTCATTATTTTAACTGCTTCTGTTAAAGGGTCAGTTTTTACATTAATATACAATAAGTATCAAACATAGAAAATCTTCCAGTGACTAAGCACAGCTCTCCCTGCCCCCTACGCCTATCTGGTTTCCTATGTCAACCACTCTCTCATTTGCTTTTCTTCCTGTCCTTGCTGAGATACAGATTCCTGTTGAAATGGATTTAGAGTTCTGTCTCCAAGTTGGAAAAATGATGCTTTCTCTCTTTGAGTCAGCTCAGTTTGATGGAAGGGATCTGAAATTCCAAGAGTTGGACGTGCACCTAAATGTGACACTAAACACTGGAATTTTCTGACAAACTAATGTAGAAAGCATTCTAGGTCGTCTGGAGGTTGCTGGAGTGGCTGGGACAATTGTTTTCACTCTGAGATGAAGAGGTCAGCATGCCTAGTGATTGCTATCTTTTCAAAGAAATGTCACAAGATGCTTTAAAAATGAGCCAACATTTATAAGTATGTGTATGCTAAAAATTATTTCTGCGTATAATGACTTTATGTGCATAGGAACACACACCCAAAGACCTCTCTGGAAAATAGGATACACTATATATTAAACTCCATGCCCTTTAATGCATTTTTAAAAATTGTAACAATGATGATACCTTGAATTTGAAAGTGTTTATTTTTACCTTTGTGATCGTGAACAGGTAGACTTTCCCCTCTTCTTTCTTGAGGTCATTCATGTACATGGGAGCACCAACCAAGAGCACGTCTGTAATGGTGTCTCTGTCCACATCAACTGAACACAGCACACTACCAAAATAGGAGCCAATCTGGAGTAGCAAAGCATATTAATCTCAGGAGTCATATAATCAAGTATATATTCTAGCACATGCAACTCTGGGTATTTCTGATGCCAGTGAGCCAGAGGCCACATTCAGAAGAGGAACCCTTAATAGCTACAGGAGCTGTGATTTAGACAAAGACAGGAGGAATAAGGCCAGCCAAGGGCAGCAAATAACCATGTTCCCATGAAAAACAACACAAAGCAGAAACTGCTGTAATAAACATACCTTATCAGAACATAAGGAGGGAGATGGAGGGGTCAGGGAGGGGAGGATCATTTGAGTAGAAACTTAAGGACAAAAGGAGTTTTCTAGATGGAGGGAAATATGAACAACATAATGCCAGTGGCATGGTCCAGCACAAGTGATGTTCTCAGGGAGAAAAGATGGGAGAACTGGGTAGAGATGAGGTAAAATTAGAAGGGCTGGGCATCTGAATATCACCCCATCCATTGATATTCAGTGAGTGCCTGTGCGAACATTTATTAAGAATTTAAAAATTAATAAGTGATTTCTTCTGCAGCACTGTTTTTTTCTCAAAATAGAAAGAGCCTTCTTTAAACCACTAAAGAGGAAGTAAAAGCATGATCTAGTAGCTACATTGTGACCAGTTTGCAGTTCTAGTAGCTACATTGTGACTAGTTTGCAGTTCTAGTAGCTACATTGTGACCAGTTTGCGGTTCTCTTACACCTACAAAATCAATGGCAGTAGCAGGATCAGCTTTAATCCCAGTGAACCTTCTGTTGTTGGGACTTAGTGGAGACATGAGTAAATTCAGATGACATTCACAGAGGGGCCACTCAGTCTACACCAGTTTCCACTTCACCTACTCAACTATCCATCTGCCCCAGTTATCCATACAATGAATTTCACTCACTCACTGGTGATATTTACCTGGTCCCCTCTGTGAGATTGAACCACTGTGACATTGCCATCCTCGTTAACACTGTACAGCACTATCTGGCCAGTATAATTTGCCCGTGGAGCACCAGCCACAAAGTAGACACCTTTTTCAGTAGAAATTGCAGCCACAGAGTAACCTAGGAGAGAAGAAATTCTAGGTTAAGCACCACTAATTGTCCCAGCCAGAGAGGGCTTTCAAGGAAGTAGGCAAAGATGCTCAGAAGTCTTGGTGTTAGATGTGATGTCCTGACCTTTCTTTGTAGCTCTGATTACCATAGACAGGACCTCAATGTATGAAGCTACTCCTTGATCCTGGATTGTTCTCATCAACTACCTACAATTAGCCTCGTTAATTGCTAAATTTAATTGTCAACTTGATACCATCTACTATTACTGCAGAAGAGCATATCAGCGAAGGGCTGTCTAGATTAAGTGTTCCCCTGGGCATATCTAGGAGGAATTAGGCTGCTTCAAACTCCCGCTGCCTTGATTTCCCCACAATGATGGACTGTACCCTGGAATTGTGAGTCAAAAGATCCTTTCTTCTTTAAATTTCCTTTGTACATGTATCTTATCATAGCAACAAGAAACAAAGCAAAGACACTGGCCTTTAACAAATGTTTAATGAATGAATAAATGAACATAAATGATAACGCTGCTTCATGGGAAGAATGAAGGTCCTGGAATTACAGAGTTCTAGGTTTGAATTCTGGATTTATCATTTGCTAAGCTGTTGAAATTGATATAAGTTATTAAGGTCACAGGCTCTCAAAAAAGTTTGGAAGGATGGAATACAATACCACACAGCAAGTACTGAACATCACTGGATGCTTATCATATGATAACCACAATAACAAACAAACAATCAAAACCCCTAAGAACTCTAAGACAATAGAAGGACACTAGCTAGTATATTGCCTTTTAGGAATAACTTCTGTTTTGAAGAAACAACCATGTTCCAGGAATATCTGCCTGAACAGATTTGTGTGTTTTTGAAGCAGTGGAGTTAAATAACATCATCGATCATATGAGCTTAACAGACATCTACAGAGATTCGTGTGTAAAACTCAGCTTTCCTTACCTATGGGCTGAGGCCTGACTGGCGAATGGATTACAAACACGTAAGTAGAGGACAGTTCAGAGGACAGTTCAGTTCTGCTGAGCTGACCTGACAGTTTAAGGAAGAAGAACCTGAGTTGTCCGAGCCCACCGCTGTTGTGCCTCACCTAAAAACGAACTGTGGTTCCGATCCTGAAGAACGTGGTCAAAGGCTTGCTTAGGGAAGATCAAGTGCTCATGAGATGTTCCCTGAACAACACTTCCACTCCAGTCAAAAGCTCCTACTGCGCCTAGCATCAGAATATCCTGAAAGAATGGAAGAAATGAAGATTGATACAAATCGCCTTTAATGCAAAGGAATTCAGGCTAGTCAAAACATTGAAATAGACTATCAAAGTTTAAGGAAGTTTGCACAGTAAAAACTAAATATATACCTTAGAAAGGTTTTGATTTTACTGAAGAACAAGTCTACCCATGCGATTTGACCCCATTGGGGGTACCCTTTCATAAGTATCACCTAAGACTCCCTGCATATTAGATTATGATTCATAACAGTAGCAAAATTAAAGTCATGAAGTAACAATGAAAATAATTATATGATTGGGGGTCATCACAGCATGAAGAACTGCACTAAAGGGTCACAGCATTAGAAAGGTTGAGAACCACTGGGCTATGCTGTCTTGGAAGAACTTTTTATAATGCATTATGTAGAAATTTTTGCAATAGGCCATGCTCTAAGATGGATACACAGTCATGTTCAATTCAAATGCACACATTTACAAATGCTGTGCATTTCTGAACTCACAGAAGAAACAGATGAGAACTTCTCATCCCACACATTTACAGTAAAGGCTCATGATGAATATGAGATACACTAAACAGAAGAAAGTGCTGACCTCAGAGGAGCGAGGCAGGAGGGGATGCTGCTCTTCCCTAGCATGTCTTGGGAGACCTTCTGACCTGTTGCATTTTCATCTCTCTTCTTTGCACACTTGCGGTCTGTGTTGCATGTTTGGATGGGCATGCTTGTGCACAGAGAGGCCAGAGGAGGTCATCATTTGCATTGCGCTATCCATTTCTGCTTCATTTCCTTGACACTGAGTCTCTCACTGAAGCTAAAGCAAAGATAGCAACCCCCAGTGCTCCTCCTTGCTATGCACTTCCCACAGTGCTAGGGTTACAGGTGCAAGGGCAACCATGGGCCCCTTCCTGAATTGTGGGTGCTGGGATTTGTACTTGTGATCTCATGCTTGTCCAACAGGCTCTCTTACCCACTGAATTATTGCTCTAGCCTTCACAGTGCTTCATTCTTCTCTTCAGTCCTTTTCAAATGCTCTGGCATCTACATCCCTCTATCCCATGTGTTTAATCATAGCACAGCCAGAAAACTCACCTGCAGCTGTGAGAGTCAATGCGCTCAACAGAAAACAAGCCTAAGTCATGGATGGGGAGGACCAAGAAGCTTAGGGGCTTCTGCATTTGCTCAAACTCAATTCAAATATCAAAGGCTACAAGTCCTTAAGAACACAGGCTTAATCAGAATAAAGGATGTTATTGTCATTTTTTTGATATAAGGAAACAAGGATATGATGATGTGGGGTCAAAAAATAACAACTAGGGAAAAATATATCCCATTCTGAGGAAAAATATAAGATTTTAAGAATAAGCATAATATAAGCACAGACTCTAAGCTGCGGGTTTCAGACTGGGCTCCAGTGAATGGGCAGTAAACTCATGGAATTATGTGGAAATACTTTTGTAAAACTGTATTTATTTATCTTTTCCTATAGTAATTATTTCTTTTTTTTCAACATCTCTAAGGGTTGTTGAATCAGTAATGCTAACATCTTTTATTCCAGGCAGAGGAGGAGCTGTTCTTGGTCCTTGGATCTGCTTATCACTGTCTGATTTCAAATTAATTCTTAAATATTTCCGAAAATTTTCTACTGCTTTGTGTTTCATTTTCCCCCGATGTTCTGGGAAGAATTCTGAGAACAAGAAATACCCCTTCGGTCTGTACCAGAAAGGACTCAAGCTAAGCTACCAAGGCAGTGGACTTGGTTTTACAAATTGCCCATTTTCAAAAATTCTCTCTCTCTGCTCTTAGAACATGATAATATGGCAATGTAAACTGTAACTGTGTCAGGAACCAAAAGGTTTGTTTCTCTGACAAATGTTTTAGGTAGTTAATTGATTCCCATGAAATTCTTATAAGGATGATGCCCAGAATTAGTAGAATGCCTTTGCCATGGGGAACTCAAGGCCTTTATTATAAAAAGTATTTTCCTCTGACATAGGAAAGGAAGAATTTAATTGCTTTTTGTTTTAAAGCTTAGTAACTGGGCCCAGGAATGTGAATCTCTGCTTGGGGGATGGCTGTTTTTCCTACTAGGTCTAAACTATTGTGTCTGTGTGTGTTCTGGCAAGTGGCAGTACTGGCTTCAACTTATCTGATAGACATACATTTTGAGGAGAGAAGTCTGCGCTGAATCCTACTTGTGCCATTTCCGTCTGGAAGTTCTCTCCTCCTTGAACAGTACCTGAAAAATATCATTTTCCAAAATTACATTATTGTCAGCAATTTCAAATCAAATTTCACACATGGACACACACCTGCAAGTAAGCATGTGCACACACACACACACACACACACACACAAGTGTTCTTATGTCAATATACAGCTATAGCCTAGAGGATTCTAGGATGAGGACATCACTAAGAAAGTGTCCAAAGAAGTGTTCAAAGTTGGCTTTGATCCCCATTAAGCATTAATTAACCTAATGTAATATTTATCCCATTCCTGATATCAAATTAGGTTAAATAAAGAAAGTACATTAGTTAAGGTGGAAACTGAGGTCAATATATTCTGTAAATTTATCATTACTAGCTAAGAAACTATGTGACTTTTGCTTTTAAATATTGATGCTCCTGATGCACAAATACTTCAGATGCATTGGAAGAATTGGTGATTATTTTGTACCATAGACTGGACTGTGGGAGACCTGTGTCAACCGTTGGAAACCAGGTCTCAAGACTAAAGAGTTTACTAGATGGGAAATTTGTTCTGATCGTACTGAAGCATCTGTCACTATCCAACACTGCAGAACTTTATTGGTAGGCATGTTCTTTTCTGCATGGTTGGGGATGGTTGTGTTTTAAAAATGCTCATGAAAGGCAAGCCAAGTTCCTCCATGGACACTCCAATAGAACAAACTGTACTACTGTGAGGGGTCCTCTTGCTTAGGAGGTATAATAATTAACACTGAGGTCATCCTTGTGGATTCCTGGGAATTTCTCTACTGCTAGGTTTCTTGCTAACCCCATAATAGCTCCCTCAATGAAGATATTTCTGTCCTTGCTCTGATCTCTGTCCTTCCTCCATCTCGACTATCCCATTCCCTCAAGTTCTCCTTACCCCCAGCTAAGACCCTAAGCAATAGAAGAGAGGGTGACCGAACTGGCCTTGCCCTGTAGCCAGACTGATGAATATCTTAAATATTCCTTCATCCAGCAACTGATGGAAAAGAGTCAGAGACCCACAGTGGAGCACTGGACTGAGCTCCCAAAGTCCTGTTGAAGAGTGGGAGGAGTGAGAATATGAGCAAAGAGGTCAAGACCATGATGGGCACATCATCCACTGAACCAGTCTACCTGAGCTAATGGGAGCTCACCAACACTAGTCAGACTGGGAAGGAACAAGCATAGGTCCAAATTAGTCCCTCTGAATGTGGTTGACAGTTGCATGGCTGGGGCGGACTGAGGGGCCACTGGCAGTGGCACCAGAATTTATCCCCACTGCATGTACTGGCTTTTTTGGGAATCTATTCTCTTTGAATGGATACCTTGCTCAGCCTAGATATAGAAGGGAGGGCCTTGGACCTTCCCCAAAGCAATGTGCCTTACCTGCTCTGAGGAGTGGATGGGGGTGGGGTGGAGGGTATGTGGAGGGAATGGGAGGAGGGGAGGAAGTGGGAACTTTGTTTGGTATGTATAACGAAAAAAGATAGTTTGTTTTATTTTTAAAAAAATTAAAAAGTTAAAAATAATAATAATTAACACTGATTGCATAGAGTTGGTTTGGGGGAGAAATAGTTTTATGTTCCTCAAAGTCTTCAACAACAAAAAATGTCCCAAATCATTTCAAGTTAGCCTTAAATTACATTGCTATTACTCTTACTCATGGACTTCGAGCAAATTTGCTAGATTTGCCTTAGTAGTTTTGTGGTATTGCAGGAGGCCTTAGTTCTTGGTGGTGATTTAAATAAGTCAGAAATACCACACTTCTGCAATAAAATTTGGGGTGGCTTAGAAATTTCTGGTGCAGCATCATAAGATCAATGTTGGACTATTACAGTGGACACCTTTATAATACATTTGAAGGCAGCTTCTAAGGCAGGACCTGATACGTAAGTACACGATTAGACACCAGCTTTATTGCTGAGTTATCTGGGTTAAGCTCCTGGAACCAGGATTTGGGTTAGGTGAGACATTTTTACCAACTGTATGGAGTGTTCCAATTCTCCAGCTCCCAACTGTTTGCATGACTGACAGTTCTGCCCTGAGGATGTCACAAGGCTATGGAAATGCATCATTAGAACTACAATCAGGAAAGTCTTTCCCCTAACTAAACTGCTGGAGATCGCCATGCATTTTCACTATTTTAAAGGCATATATGTTTATTAGAGACAAATTCAAGAATATCGGAAATACATAATTTAAAAAGAAAAAACCCTATGGTTATAATAGATATTGCCAGATTGTTCTCTCAAAAATTGAAAAAATTTTGTCATCTTCTCAACCATGTATGAGCTTTGCACCTCAGAGACTTCTGGAAAATTTAAACAGTACTGATGTGTTGTTTTTTAGGTAAAACACAAAAGTGTTTGGAGTCATAGTTTTCTTCTGTTCGCTAATCACTTACATTTCTCTTATAAATTGTGTATTCATGTGTTTTGTCTGTCTTTCTTGCTCATATATCTGAGTTAGTTTTTATGCACAGTCTATGAGTTAATATTCATATAGCAAGTACATTAGATAAAAATAGCAGTTGTTCCAACAAAAATATTTGAAGGAGACATTTGTGAAAGGGCTTTTTACCTTCAATGCTGAAAATGTGCTCTCCCAGGGTCCCAGCCTTCTCCAGCAGAGCTGCTTCATCGGCCACATTGAAAAAGTATCTCTCTGTTGGAGTACTAGCAATTGCTTTAATTTCTTTGATTAAATTCTTAGTATCAAGGGCATTTCTGTTTAAATACCCAAGAACCTTGACAAAAGAGAGAGAGGGGGGAAACAAAGGTCACTCATTCTTCTACTTCAATTTCCCTCTGTTCATTGCAGTTCGTTTCTGATCATCATAGGGCTTCTTGCAAACATTTCTACAGCCATTTATTTAGCTGACAGGACTGGAAGGCAGCAGGAAGCAGAGAGACTGTACAAATCGCAAACCAGGAAAGTGATAGAGTACCAGACTGTGGACTCATCAACCCTCAGACGTGTCCTAACGGAAGCCACTTACTGCTATGCCGAACCTCAGGATCTCATCATCATTGCATTGCTGGATTACTTCTTTCAGCATCGACCCATCGTGGGATTCACCATCAGTTACAACTACCATGACTTTGGTAGCACCAGGGCGCCCACCAGAAGCTGGTAGATAAGCCTCTTTTCTGTGACAGATAAAATTGCCCATTATTAACAGAAGCTAAGGTGTAGATCTCTGTTTTGAAAGAGAAACAGGAAATCAGCATCTTTAAGCACATCAGTCATGAACTATGCTGTGCTTTCCAGGTCCTTCTGTGCAGTGCAAGTATCATATTTAAGGACATTCTTCTATTTGTAGCTTCTTCAGAGAAATATAAATAAAATTTATGTCCAATAGTAATTTCAATATGTTTCATGATGTGTGTGTATGTGTGTGTTGGGTGCATATGTCCTAATTAGCTTTTTGTTGCTGTGATAAAACACCAAAACAGAAAGAAACTTGAGAAAGGAAAGAGCTCATTTGGTCTACGGGTTATGTCTATCATCAGTGGAAGCCAAGGCAGAAACTGAAGGCGAGAGCTTGAAGCAAAAACTATGGAAGAAGAATAGCTTACCAGCTTGCTTCACTGGCTTGCTTAGCTACTTTTATTATACAGCCCATGCCTAGGAATAACACTGCCCACAGTGGGCTGGACCTGCCTCCATACACACACATCAAGAATATGGCATGTAGTCATGTCCACAGAATAGTCTGATGGAGGCAATTCCTCAGTTGAAGTTTAGTCTTCCCAGGTGACTGACTCTGACTCTCTCTCTCTCTCTCTCTCTCTCTCTCTCTCTCTCTCTCTCTCTCTCTCTGTGTGTGTGCGTGTGTGTGTGTGTGTGTTTGTGTGTGTGTGTGTGAGTGTGTAGCTGTGTGTTCTGGAGGATTTGGGTGGGTCCTGATTTTTATTCTTTGGGAAATTGTGGTGGTAGGGAGAAAATCCAGAGCCTTAAACAGGTCATAAAATCCAGACAAGCTACACCTCAACAAACAGTGATTTTGGAAAGGAAAGCTTGCCAAAGCCCCACGTTCCTTCCTTGGGATAGGCTCCAGTTACATTCTCTGCTGAAGACAGAAGTCCTCCAAGCTTATCTGAACAACATTCCTTTCCTTAGTCTGAGTTCCCGGACGGGAAAGGGCGCTCCACTTAATGACAGGTGACTCATTTTTATTGCCCGCAGTTTATGATGGTTGAGCCTCCAAAGAGCTGGAGACAGATGAAGAAAGATGAAACCAATCTTATCTTCTCTTATGCACACTATCTTTTGAGACCTATGAAGAAAGTCACTAGTTGCTGGAAGCAGCAGCTTCAGTATACACACAGAGAAAATGAGGGGACAGATAAAACAGGGAATGAAGACATAGACATGCTGAATGTGATGATGGCCTGGTATCTATCGAAGGGGAAGTGGGAGGAGAGGGAAGATAGCAATGAAGGTTTTGCCTGATGCCAGGGTGAACAGACACCAGCATCATGAGCAGCGAGGGAATGGAATGAGGCTGCTTTAGGACAGAGTGAGTTTTCTGAGACAGTTCCCCAATAAAGATGCTCAACTTCAGTGAGATGCCTGTTGATTTGGGGGAGAGGGTTAAGAGATGACACATGTGTTGGGGAACCCACACAGGGTTGGTTTTCCCAACAAGGGTGGGGCATTATTCCTAAAAGAGAGGACTGGGGAGTAAAGAGGGCTTTGTTCAATGAAGACGAAGCAGAAGAAGGAGTCAGAGTTGGTGGGGTCTCAGACGTTCATGGTGTTCAGTGAAGATTGAGTTCAGAGCCGCAGTGTATGTCTGTCCTTACCACATGCACAGAGGAGCTAAGGGCAGTAGGTCTGAAGCAAGAGTACTAGGTTAACTGATGCAGAGACCATAGTGGCAGAGCTACAGGCTTTGAGGAAGATGTGAGAAGATTCATAGACAACTTGTTTTTAATGGCTTTTGAAAGAATAAACACAGGAGATGGAAAAGGCTGGAAGCAGGTTTAAGGGCAGGCATATTATTCTCATTCCAAAAAATGAAAGGCAGACATTTAATAAAGTGTCTAGTAAAGATGACAGCAGAAAAAGAGAGACTGAGGTAAGAAGGAGGTGGGTACCATGAACTTGTAAGATTCCAATTCCCTGTGAGTTACTGCAGGAATAATAATCTCAGAATTCAAATTCTTGTGTACAATACACCACGAGCTTCATTAATGTGTACAAAATGCTCTATTAGCTTAATTTGAAGTTAATACTAACAAACAGTGGTAGACTGTCATAAACAGAGCCTGCTCCTTCATTTCCCCGCTGCCCAGACCTGAATAATCACACAGAAACTATATTAATTACAACATTGTTTGACTGATGACTTAGGTGTAGTTTAGCTTGCTCTTATTTCTTAAATTAACCCATTTCTATTAATCTATGTACCGGTAGGCCACAGCATCCAACATGGCATCTCCCCGACTCTGCCTACTCTCTCTATATCTCTTCCAGCCTGGCTATATTCTGCCCTGCCATAGGCAAAAGCAGCTTTAGTCATTAACTAATAAAAGCACCACATATACAAAAGGACTTCCCACATCAGATTGTTTCATTTCACGCTATCTTAATCTAAGACCTTTTGCATGTTATGTCATTCATGGAAAATCATATAAAACAACTTCATATGCCTGACCATGCCAGGACCATGGTGTGTAGCTCAATTTCCTCTGTTCCAGGTCAAGGTGCACCTGCCGCAGGAGGGCTTGTTTCTGCCCTTGTTCCTTCTGCCCTGCCTCTCCCATTCCTTCTTCTTATCTTTAGCCCTTTTATGTTGTCAAAGGGTTGACCCAAGAGCATCAAAACTTACCTTGCAAATTCGATTGCTTTGAAGGTATTTGTGAGGTCCCCACCATATTGACGGGTCTCCGATGTGGTTTTAACCATTTCCTCTTTGGTTTTGTGACTGTTCAAGTTAAATACAACTCTTGGGGCATTGGCATATTGAATTAACGCCACCTTTCAAAGAGAAGTTTGTTAATTATCATTAATTTACACATCACTTCTATTTAGCCGATATAACGAGAAAGGCAAACTTAGATGTGAAGTCTGAGAGCTCAAAGGAACCAATTTCAGTGCTGTTCTTGAAAAGTATTCTTTCTGTGGAATCGTCTCTGTGAGGGGTCTTCAGTATGTAACAGGAACATGATTGCCAACAAGATGACCTGTGACAGCACACATTTTTGGCTCAGAAATAGCTGTAAAATAACTGAAAGCACATCCTTCATATTTTTAATGCAAAAGAATACCAGGTTTAGCTTTCGGACACAAAGATTAAAATATATACAAATAAATAAGCTTCCTAATTATCAGGGGATACTAGCTTAAAAACAGGTATGAATAATCATAGATGGAGGCTATCTCATTAATTTTGAGTAGTTATGAAACAGAGTCAGAGTTGAAGAAAGACTCGTGTATTTCTAAGTTATGTACTCAGTTTAATGGACTGTTAGATTTCCCCAGTTGTGGGCTTGAGCATCATTGGAGCAAGGGTGTTAGGTATGCATGTGGTTCAGGAAAGCCCTGGCCTTCAGAGGTCACACCATTGGAAAGAACATTATTTGAGAGAGCAAACAGGAAGACAAACTTCTGAACAAGGTATCTGGGGGACAGTTTCTAATCCTTTAGGTCAAGCAACTTACATCTTTCTACCACTATGCCTATTTCCAAGCGTGAAAAGAATTCTCCCAGCCCAGGAGATGGGATTGTGTGAGCAGGAAATAGGAATGAGCGGTAAGAGGCTTTCTGAAAGACACAAGAGTCTCTGAGGTAAGGCTATAAGGGAGGTGGAAGGACAGCCCTTGACAGCTGAGTTCACTTTGTAGCTTTGCCTGGGGGCCGTAAGGCGGCCACTGGGAAGGCATGAGAAACACAGTGATCATCCTGTCCCTCTTCCCTTAAGATACAATGTGCAACTGATTCAAATGAACTGAGGATCCCAGCCGAATATGATTCCTACAAAACAGCCATAGACCTGAGTGAAGAGAGAGTAGGGTTTATAGGTAAGGTGTGTATTCAATATGGGTCATAAGAACAGAGACTGAACTCAGCTTCCTCTAGAGAGGAGACAATAGATTGTGGTAGAAAGACACAGAAGAAAGTCAGGAAGTCTGAAGACTATTAAGTCAGCTCGGACAGGGATGGTAATGGATTCAGAGACAGAAAAGAAACAGAAAAATGGGAAAAGTTTCTTCTTAAGGAGATTTAAAAGTGTTGTTTTCCAGGAACCAATGTGATATATAGTCTTCATTAATAGAAGTTTATAGTAAAAATCCACAGTGGAATTTCCATGGTCTTGAAAGGCAGTTTACCCCTACCACTACTCTGATATATAAAATCAACATCAAAATTATATATATATATATGTGTATATATATGTATATATTTGGTTTTGTGAGACAGGGTTTCTCTATGTTATAGCCCTGGCTATCATGGAACTCACTTTGTAGACCAGGCTGACCTCAAACTCACAGAGATCCACTTGCCTGTGCCTCCAGAGTGCTGGGATTAAAGGTGTAGCCCACCACCGCCTGACAATTTTATAATATTTTAGAAAATTAGAAAAGTGAACTTTCAGTGAAGATAACTGCAAAGAATAGGGAAAATATTCCAATAGTTGTTCCTAGGTGTGAGGTGTTGTCTTGTCAGATGCCAGCTGGGAATGTGCACTAGGGAATCAGTGAACTACATACACCCTGGGGATACTGCTGCTCCAGTCAGAAGGACCTATTTGCGGTAGATCCAATCAGAAACTGGAAAAAGAAACAAGGAGCATGGTGAAAAAAAAATCTCAAAATATCCAGGAATTGAGCCCCCTTTCTCTCTCTCGCCTACTCTCCTTCCCTTCAGGGTCTTGCTATACTGTTCAGGTCAGACTCAGAATCCTGGTCCCCAGAGATGTTCCTGCCTTATCTACTGAGTAGCCTGGAATACAGCTGTCACTTTTTAAAATGCATGCTACTAAGTCTTGGGGAATCATGAAACATTTATGCCTGTGTTTTGAGTGCGTAAATCAAGAAGATTGCATGGGACTGACCTAGACACTCTGCATATATGTTGCAGTCGTGTAGCGTGGTCCTCCTGTGGGACTCCTAACAGTGGGAGCAGGGGCTGTCTTTGACTCTTTTAGCGGCTTTTGGGACCCTATTTCTCATATTGGGTCTCCTTGCCCAGCCTTAATACACGGGGAAGTGCTTAGTCTTACTGTAACTTGTTACTACTCATGGGAGACCTGCCCCTTCCTGAACAGTAAAGAAGGAGGAGTGGATGCGGGGTGTGAATAGAGAGGGGCAGAAGAGGAACTGGGAGGAAAAGAAGGATGGGAAACTGTGGCAGAGATGTAAAATTAACTAATAAAAACAAAACAAAAAGAAGCTAAAACAATACCCAATTGAGACTTTTGAAGATATAGAAAATGATTTCAAATTATTGAAAATATTTTCTCTTATGTAAAATACAACTGAGATAATACTGGATTATATGCAAAAGGCTATAAATCAGAATCATGCTTACTGAGTTATTTTTCAATTTCACAGAAGTCAGACAATTCTTTTACAAGAAAGTGTAAACAAGTGGAATTGACTATTGACCATAATTGATATAGAAAAATGTGTCTAATTTTAAAATATAATTCTTACTTTTATTTTTGTGTATATGTGTATGCTTATGTGTATTTATGTGCGCCATGTGTGTACAGGTCCCTCTAGAGGCCAGAGAACTTTGGATCACCTGGGACTGGAGTTGTAGCCTGGGAACTGAACCTGGGTCCTCTGCAAGAACAGTAGGTATTTTTAACCACTTAGCCCTCTCTCTATCCCTGTAAATGTCTTATTAATAAACTCATGCCCTTCAACTGAAGAATGGATAAGGAAAATGTGGTACATTTACACAATGGAGTACTACACAGCAGAAAAAAAAACAACATCGAATTTTGCAGGAAAATGGATGGAGCTAGAAAACATTATTTTGAGTGAGGTAACCTAGACGCAGAAAGACAGTTATCACATGTACTCACTCACAAGTGGTTTTAAACATAAAGCAAAGAAAACCAGCCTACAAACCACAATCCCAGAGAACTTAGACAACAATGAGGACACTAAGAGAGTCTTATAGATCTAATCTACATGGGAAGTAGAAAAAGACAAGATCTCCTGAGTAAATTGGAAGCATGGGGTCCTTGGGAGAGGGTTGAATTGGGAGGGGAGAGGCAGGGAGGAGAGCAGAGAAAAATGTAGAGCTCAATAAAAATCAATAAAAAAGTAAAAAAATAATTAAAATAAGCAACTTTTAAAAGAGTCCTAAATGCTATACACCATTCTTTTGATGATGGTGTCAAAAATAAAGCCAAAATCCACAACACTGAGCAAAGCCATAAGCCAGATACTGACCTTCAAAGTATATGCTTCGATTAATTTCCCAGGTCAACATTAAATGCATTAAAAATAAATATCTGACAAGTGAAAATTTTAAGACTTCACATCTAACACTCTTTTCCCCAAGGGAGAGCCATGGGCTCATTTATGATTTTTGATGTCCTTACCTGTGTCTTTTTGGGTCCTATATCCAGGCCTTGTACAAATTTTTCCAAAAAATTCTTTACTGCCTCCCAGGGATAAATACTGTTCGATTCATCACACACAACTACAACATCGACAAGGGAAGGGCAAGCTACACAGCAAGAGACACATTATCCAAAGGTAAGTCAGACTTCACAACCATGGAAACCTCAGACTTACAGGGAGGTTGGGTTGGACTTGGTACCCCTCCCCCTTTAATTGTAAGGCATTGCTCAGACCTCCTTCACATTTATATCTTACCCTGAACTGCGGGTGAAAAGCTGGTCAAGGACTGAAAGTCTGGACTGACGTCAGAACAAATTCCAGTTGCATAATACTGATTTCCACACTGATGTGCCCACAGAGGACCACAGGTCTTCAAAGAAAGGAGAAAATAATATATATAATAAAATAATATACCTCTCTTTTTATGGAATGAAGACACCATATCCATTCTTTCCCAAGATACTAGGATTCACCAACACACACACACACACACACACACACACACACACACACACACGTATACATATGAAGGCCAGAAGCAGGTGGGTTCTGGGAATTGAATCCAGGTCCTCTGGAAGGGTAGCCAGTGATCTTAATCACTGAGCCATCTCTTCAGCACCTGATTTGCTGTCAAAACTAGCAAGTCAAAAATGCATTGGAAGGACTGGCGAGATACTTCAGTGGTTAAGAGCACTGGCTGCTTTTCCAGAGGACCCAGATTCAGCTCCCATTCTCCACATGGCAACTAACAACCTTCTATAATTCCCATCCCAGGACATATCACACCTTCCTGTGGTTTCCATAGGCACTGGCTTGCACCTGGTGTACAGACATACATTCAGGCCCACAGTCATGTGGTTGAAATAAAAATAAACTCTCAAAAATCTTCTTGAAATGCTTCTGAGTGACCATCTTCTTAGAAGGCTAAAAAGATGAGGAGAAAGCAACAGACATGCTGCCTCATGGTGGCCTTCAGAAAGAGAGATGGGGCCCTCAGGGGTGGCTGTCAGTGGACAGAGAGATGATGGGGTCCCCCACCAAACTACTTCTAGAAAAGTTCCAAGTTGGCTTTTTGTCTCTCAGGTATGTGGGTCTCATGTGGCTCATTTATAAAAGGAAGAAAATTATGTCTCTTTCCTTGTAAGATTGTAAAGATTGAATATTCCATAGTCCATCGACATAAAATACTCAAAAAAGTCAGGGAAAGAGCAATTGATACATTAGCACCTCATTGTGGTTGTTTGAGCACTGGGTCTCCTCCTGTCCTATTCATCTAAGACGTCTGTATAGGAAGCAAAACCCCAACTGCCTAAGAGGACAGGCAGGGGTCCTCAAGAGTACCTGAGCTGTGCATGGACATCACGGTAAGCAAACAAACACTTCTTCCATTCAGGGGCAGGCCACTGTGTCCCTGCTCACCTGGTATTTTAAAACCCCACTTCGTTTTCTTTCTGAGACTTTGAAGACAAATTTTGAGTAACAAAAAGCTTTCTTGTAAAGCATACGAACACACTGAATAATACAAGCGAGGTGATGAACGGCTACCCTTTAACTTTGCTATAAACTATTTCTTTATTTCGAACAGCAAGGTCCCTCGCTGGCTGGTGCTTATCTCCACGCTCAAAGCCCACAAATCCTAACTCCTGCAGGCATCATAAACACAGCGCCAATTCTCTCCTTACCAGCAGCCCTTCGAAGAATGCTCAGAACTGTGGATTAAATCATGATTAAAGCACACAGGAGACATCAGACTCTCTAACACTCAATTTTCTATATAAAAAGAGGAAATGTGGGGAGAGAGGTCAAGTCTAAAGATACTAAAAATTACCTAAGGAATTCCCATTCTATAAAGCCGTGACCCGTGCGTAGAGCATTGAACTTATGGACAGACCAATTATTAAAACTGAATAGAAAAGTGCAGACTTATAGGAAGCAACAGGAAAAACAAAGAGGATTTATTTGACCCAGTTTAACTGTTAGTGGCTTAATCCTAGCAGCTGTGCTCATATTTCATGCCCAGTGAGCAAGCATGAAATATGCTTTCCTCCCATTAAACTGGAACACTTTGCCAATCAGGAAAAAGTCATTGCACCTGGCTAGTACACACACACACACACACACACACACACACATGCGCGTGCACACACACGCGCACACACACAGTAGATGACAGCCATTCATGTCCATGTCTATATTCTCAGTCTTTTTATCACCTTGGCAGATGATTCATGATGTATGCAAGAATAGACATTCTTTTTCATAAGCAATGGAAAACAGAATTAAGAAGCCGAAGTTAGACTATGCCAGCTATTACTGCCAAAACATTCTTGCTTTAAGCCCAGAACTTAAGAAGGTTCAGAAATATGTGATGATTGTCAGTCTTTTCCACATAATTCTTAAGAGAAGCTCAAGACTCTGACCTTTTAAATGTGTAAAGAAACTTAGGTCTCTTCCTCCTTCCAGTCCCTGTACAGTGACTACGAATTCCCTTGTAGTTTTTTAAAACTTTGATTTCATCTAAAATTAAGCATTAAAACTTTAAAAGTACATCTATAATCCATAATTCTCAAGATATTCTTCTGACTTAGCCAACTGTCAAAATAAACAAAAACCATGAAATCAGCTCTATTATAAAAGATCTCAGAATACAGCAAAGCACAAAGACATCTTGTGATAGCCATTTATACACTGGGAACACATATGATAGATAATATTTAATTTATTTAGTAGTAATAAGTTTTTCTGAATGTAAATATCTGTTATTCTAAATCAAATGACAATATTGGCTGCATTTTTTTAAATCAAGATTTTTTTTTCAAACAACAAGATTTTAGGTGGGCATGTCAATAGCCAGACAACCTAGGCTTTTGAAGACAATTTTTCAAGGCTGTCTAATTAAACTATTTTTATATGAGTCAGAGGAAATTTCAAATACGATTTAATTTTTACTTGTCTTTCAACTTTTGGGGAGTATGTGATTTTTTTCACTGTTTGTATAGTCAAATATTTTCGGCAATTTCCTATATTAAATCGAAGCTCAGAAATTCTGTTTTCCTTCAGAAACTTTCCTTTCCTAGCACATTAGGAAATACAAGAGGGAACAAGCAGATATATGACAGGAGAGACAGCTCCTCGCTTTCCATAGGATCGGAGTAGCCAGACCTTATGGCAGCGACTGAAGGCAAACACACTGCTTGGCTTTGAACCCTGCCTGCTGAATGGAAGGTGCCTGTGATTCTGATGGTATCCACACCTGCCCAGCACATCTCCCAGGGCAAAGGCCTTGTTCTTCGGCTTCTCATGTCATTCAAAACATCCTGTCATTTGCTACTACTCAAGAAGGCTCCACACCAACCCTGTTATGTTTCCATGGTTAGCCAAGTAGCATAGTTGATCCAAAAGGAAAGTTCGACATTTAAATCTCCAGACTGCATTTGCTAAGAGGGAAGGCAGGACGCCACTGACCACACATTCTCCCCAGAGGAAGGAGGAGCTGAGAGGAGAACACTCACTAGAAAGCCACCGGTCCCCGAATTTCTGGTGAGGGTCAAACCCAGGCTCATGTTGGTTTTTATCTCCGTAACATTTGAGATGCTGGTTGAACCTTTTGGAGAGAAAGAGATGTTTTTGAAGTATTAAATATCTATTCTTCACGTAAGGCTATAATAAAACAAACAGGCAGATTCATGTTTTTCCATAGGTTTAAGTGTAGTATAACATATCCGGAAACAAGCATTGTGTAATGAAGAGTGGGAACGTGGTGTCTTCAGCCACTCCCAGGCCCTGTGTGAGCGCCATTAGGCAGCTGCACTGCCAGGGCATTGAAATACGTGTTTCAGGAAGGACAATGTTCTCATCAAACAAAATGCACAGTGAGGACATCATTCATATTTCTGCCTGTCACCTTGCCTTGGCTTTTTTTTTTTTTTACACTGGCATTGTTTAAAATACTCTTAATGAACACCATTTGATAGAGTCTGGCTTGGATCAGTAGGAGAATTTTAAAAAGAAACCATGGGACCAGCCAGGTAAAACAAGAAATGAATCTGTCCCTCCAAGCTATTATGGTACCAACTACTACCTGGCTATTTCCTGAGCCTTGAAATTCCACAGTTTTCGGTAACATGATTTCCTGGTGTTCTCTAGTTTCAGGCAAGCCACCACCATCGCTGTCATTAATCCTCAGCTGGGTTGCTTCTCCCATTTCCCAGGGAGACTGCTCTAAGACTTCCCTCTTCTGAGGCCTTAAATTCCACATTCACTCCGCCAGTCTCAGCAAGATGCTAGAACACTGTGGCATGAATCACATGCTCCAGCAACCTTGGCTCCTCAGCACTGATGAGGGTCACTGGGAGGCCTCCTCCCTCCTTCCTTTCTTTCTGTCTTGGAGGAAGAAAAACTCTCCTTAGACACATTCTCCCAGGCACTGGTGACACGTCTCTATTTAGATAAACAGTGCACTGTCATTGGCCAATACCCATTTCATTTGTGCCTCCCCTCCACACTCTGGTTTTTTTCTAGAAAAAGTTCTTAATCATGGTACCCCATAGAGCTTCTTGCTACCACTCCCATATTGCCTAAATTCTAGAAATGGGGTATGGCTATTGATTCTTGTACTTATTTCTTTAAAACTATTTTTTTCCTAACCTCACAGCCCCACTGGACTTATAACTATGTTAGTTATGTATGCTTTCATAGAGTAAGAATTTCTTTGGTATAGAAAAAAAACAATGAAACTCATAAGCATGTGCCCTCATTTTTAAATGTATTTTTATGTAAACATTGTTAATAATGCAATGTGCCAGTACGTGTTAGTTTAAAATGAACTATGTGTATGTGTGTCTTCTTAACTCCTGTGTTTTATACAAACTATTCTATGATTGTTTTGCTGAATATCCAGCTATCCATTAACAGTGTTATTTTTCCTAGACCCAAAAGCAAACTCCAATGTTTAAATATCTAGGTTTTATTTCAAAATAGGGATGGTGGAAAGACACTAACCACAGAGTCTCTCCAGAGGCATGAGAATCTAGAAGAAAAATCTCCCTAGAAAGCTACCACCTAAATGCTCAAAAGTTAAAATGACACAATTGAGGTGATACAGTAACATTGCTGGAGTTTGTTTTCTTTTTCTTAGTGCTATGTTTCCTGTAATGCTGGGGACTGAGCACAGACTCTCACCCATTCTTGTATCTACCATTCAGCTAGACACCCCGTTGTTATAGTAAATTTTTTTAAATATCAATTCCATATATGGTGAGTATTTAGAGCTCTATCACCCACATCCCTTTTACGTAAACTGAAAATGTTAACTCAGGCCTCACACTTCAACCTCTGTAACATCTGTTTGACATCATTGACCACATGGCTCACTGAAATGTGCTCATTTAGAACCTACTGTGGGGCAGAAATCATGTTACAAATGTGTCACGTAGAGATATGTAAGGGACACTCCTGCTCCTTTTTTCTAACGTGTGTGTGTGTGTGTGTGTGGTCTTTGTGTGTATGCGTGCACATGGAAGCCAGAGGACAGCTGGGGACATGGTTCCTCAGGCATCCTCTACTTTTTCTCTTTAGACAGAGTCTACTACTGAATTCATTCACCTTGCTGGCAATACTGACTGACCACTGAGCTTATGAGGCCTACCTGCCTCCAACTTCCCATTGCAATTTTTGCAAGTCTCAGTCAGCATGCCTGACTTTTGTACACAAGTGTGTGCTGCCATGGCTGACTGTCTTAATTTTTTCTTTAACTTTTATTCTTCTCTCACACATTACATACCAACTGCAGTTTCCCCTTCCTCCACTCCTCCCAGTCCTTCCCCCCAACTTTTCCTCTCCCCCAGATCAACTCCTCCTATTTCCCTTCACACACGCCAAAAGAGAGCAGGTCTCCCAGGGACATCCATCCAACACAGCCTAAAACGATACAATAAGACTGGGCAAAGACTTTCTAATCACAGCTAGATGTGGCAACCCAGTGGTAGGAAAAGCATCCTAAGTGCAGGTAAAAGAGTCAGAGATACCCTCCCACTCCCATTCTGGGAGTCCCACAAGTACAGCATAAGGTATAAGCAGAGGACCTAGCTCAGACCCATGCAGGCTCCATGATGGTCACTTCAGTCTCTGTGAGCCCCTATGAGCCCTGCTTAGTTGATTCTATGGCTCTTGTGTTCATGGTATTCTTGACCCCTTGGACTCTTAAAATCCTTTCTCTCCCTCTTCCTTAGGGTTCCCTTGGCTCTGCCTATTGTTTGGCTGTGGGTCTCTACCATCTGCTCTCATTGATTGCTGGATGGCCCCTCCCTGCTGACAATTGGGCTAGGCACTGATCTATGAATATAGCAGAACATCATTAGGGATCATTTCATTGACTTTTCTTCAATCGTTCTTGGTTCTATCTTGTGTCTCTGAACTGTCCTGCCTCTGGTTCCTGTTCCATGCAGGAAGCGCATGGCTGACTGATTTTATGTGACTTTTGGGAGTTGAACTCAAGTATTTGTGTTTGCAAGGCAAGCACTTTACTGACTGAGCCACCTCCCCAGCCATGTTTCTAATTCTTGACAACTGTCATTGAAATCGTTCTTTTGCCTGAGTTTTCTAACAATGCCCTTTCTCATTGCATGCCTTGATTTTTTAGGAGGACTCGGGCTCAGCAATGTTTGTATCCTCATGGCTCTGCTGAGATGCAAACCATAGAGTTGAAAGTTCTTTTACTTCCTTCAGGAAATACTCTGTGGGATATTACTCATTCAGCTTTCTAGTCCCAAATCTTTATTAAATGTTTCTCATTGTAATAGAATACACCTGCAATGTAGGTAAATAAAATAGCAAATATAATTTTAAGTTATGTATTTTAGCTAGAATGTAATTATTCAGTACAATCTGAAATACATAGCATTTCTTGGAACCTTCAATACCAATCCCAGAACTATTGTTTTTGTACATAATGCTTTTTTCTGGAAAGAGGAGGTAGAGAAATACTGATAGTCTCAGACTTCTGTCCATAATATGAAAGATAAAAGTGGAGAAATCAGTCCATGATCTAAGACAAATGGCCCAGGAGGCAGAACATTACCTGTGAAGATGATTAAACCAGGTCTTCAAACCCATTTAGAAATTTGGAGATGAACTTTTGTCCATATGAGTAAATAAACAAAGGCACAAAGCTATCTACATTTCTTTCAGACAAGATTGAGATCTTGTTGTCATTTTGTCTGCGTTTCTGACAAATGAGACTTACTATTTGTAAACAATCGCATTGCTAAGAGCAACTCACTTTGCAGGTTCAGCTTTTCACAGGCGTCCGTGGGGACGTCGACAGGGCACTTGTACACATCTCCCATTCTGTTCTCAGGAAAGCCGCTCCATGGTGAACCAACCAGCAGCCTAGAAACACGATGCTCTCATGAGTCATAGTATGACACGGGCAGTTTATTAAAGAGAAAACGGACTACAGGTCAGAAACATCGCATTTAATTTGAATCTTATAAAAATTCATAGTTCAAATGTGTTCAGTGATAATTTGACTTGTCTCCTGCCCTCACAGCTGATCAGGACACTTAGTGGATATCTGTGATATGGCTGCTTCACAAAACACCCCGAGATGTCTCTCCCTAGCAGCTAGAGAAGCATAATGCTGTCACAGCATGAACCACACAAGCAACTTCAGGTTTTCTACTCGTCAGTCACATTAATACAATAAACATGACAGTAAAAATTAATTTTAATAATGTATTTCAACTTCACATAATAAAAACTGGCATGCAGTCAACATAAAATATTTCAGTGAACTACTTTAACTTTCCCCCCATACTCTCTAAAATTCAGTTAATATTTCCAAATAAGAACACATATTAATATTCAAGCAACATGAAAGGCACATGTAACTAGATACTACAGTGTGTGCTGGCATAGTGCTGAAGAATGACATCATATTCCTTCATACCCAAGAGTGACAACTGACGTTTCTGGAGTTCTTTCTATGCCTTAAGTGCTGTCACAGGCTGGGCTATTTAGGCAACAGATGAGTCATGTGGATGGCTTTATGGCTACTGCCTTTACAATGAGGATGCTTAGCAGAAATACTGAACACGTATCTCGGAGATCTCCTTACTGACTGCGATACTGGGTGCATATTTAGAATACAGGATGAGTCTGATATTCGCATCCTTCCTTTGGTTAGCTTCATTTCCCTTGTAGAGACTATGCTTCGCCTGCCCACAGAAATACTCAGTAGATGTTTATACTCATGTGGTACTGGACAAAACAAGACCATGTACTGTTTTCTTCTATGCATGTATGTTCATATTTGTGCAGATAGATGTGTGTGTGGACATGTGCATGAGTGTGTGTGTGTGTGTGCGTGTGCGTGTGTGTGTGTGGGGGGGGCAAAAGATAACCTGAAACACTATCAACATCCTTTGAGACAGTGTCTTTCATTGGTTAGGAGCTCCTCAGTTAGGTTTCACTGGATGGCTAGGGGGGCCCCAAGGATCCACCTGTCTTTGCCTCTCTAGCATTGATAACAAGTGAATCACCATGCCCAGCATTTTTACATGGGTTCTGGGGCTCATGCTTCTGAGACAAACACTTTACCAACTGAGATATTGCCCAACCTGATTGGCTTAATCTTCGGTAGCCATAGCAGGTTATTTACTGTGTAACATCCAGTTGTTAAGGAAGTACCTTTGCTTTACTGTTAGTTTTTTTTTAAGTTGAGAAGATTATCTATGAAAATCTTCCATTACCATTCTTTGTTAATAATTTGTCACTATCATTTATATTTGTGCTCCATGCTAAATTTTATATAGTAGTCATAGAGAAATCTAAGGCAGATTCCTGCCTACTAAATCCAGCATAACTGTTTAATATATATAAACAATAAAACAATTATATGAGATAGGTGAAGGATAGGAATTAAGCTCTTCTGTGAAAAAATGTTAAAATGGTCAAAGGATACAAAAATAGACATGAAGGATGAAAGTTTATAGTTGAACAGTAAAATTACCTTGTTCATTGCATAAAATTATTCTCAGAGAACATTTTGGATACATTAATTAAGTTTTATTACGGTCACAACTGAAAGATTTTGTCCTCTCATCAACAGATAATTTAGCATTGCCTATTAAAATGTTACTTGTACTCAACTCTTTAATCACATTAGACACGCAGGTTAAGACTCTGGAAAAGCTAGAAATCTGGGTGATGGAAATAAAGTCACAATATTCATTGTAATGGTGGGGGCTGCTGGTGGCATTTGGCATGTATGTTTGGGTAGATATGTTGATCTTCATGCCCACTTTGAAGCAGTTAGGAATCTCCTTTGTACTGTGAAGACTGTTTCAAAAATGCTCAACTTTCTCCATCTTTAGTCTCTAGTATTCACTTACAGGGGTCTACACAGCGTTCTCCTTATTTTTGCAGACAAACATATCTTAAAGAAGCAGGCAATATGCCCCTGATCTCCTGTTCAGCCCTGTCATATTCTTTGCTTCTCCTGCGGTGGAAGAGTCCAGTCTTATGGGACTCAGCTCTGCAGACCAGAGACTCTTCTGCTGCCAGCCTACATACATGCCATGCCATCCTACGCATGGCAGGTTCTACCCATGAGATTTATCTCCTGTTGGATAATGCTCCCTCCATGAAGCCATCAGTCTCTTTAAACTATGAGGACTAGATCTAGATATGAAGATTGATGAGGGCCAGAGATTCTGTGCCTGTAGGTCTAAATATCTGTTGGACAAATGAATGAAAAAATAAGCATTTCAATTATTGATCGGAAGAACTATCTTGGTAAAGGAAAAGTAAATAATGTATAAGTATCTTTTAGCCAAAGAACGTATTTTTTGTCCAAGTAAAGGTGAAATTGAGCCAACACACACACACACACACACACACACACACACACACACTATATATATATATATATATATATACATATAATTTAGCATTACCTATTAAAATATTACTTGTACTCGATGTTTCAATCACATTAGACACATAGGTCAAAGAGAGCCAAAAGGAAGGAAAACACTGTGGCTGTTCTGCAAGCTATTTCAGGTTCAGCTTGTACATTCGACTGTGCATCAAAGTTATAGTTCTAAAAAAATTAATGTTTTAAATTTATCTTTGAAATTTTCATACATGTATACGTGTCTTGATCATAACCACTTTTCCACTCCCAAGCTAACTCCCTATTCCCCCAGTGCATCTGCTCAACCTCCTTTAAAAATCTCCCACTGTGTCCCATTAGTGCTACCCATAAGCACATGGGTGTGTGATCCTTCACTAGGGTTTTGATAATCTCCCAGCAGCCACACCTCTGAAGAAAACAGACTTTCCTTCCCCAGCAACCATCAATTGCCCATAGCTCCGCAGCTAGGAGTGGGTTCCCATGTGCCCTTTCCTCATCCACGGCGGAATGTTCCCTGGCTTCATCTTGTGCTGATCATGTAGAGATAGCACACAGCTGCTGGGAGCAGATGTGCTCAGTGACTGTGCAAATCCAGAAGTCATCCCTTCCCAGCTCAACTTCCCACACACTGACTGTTACATTCTTTTGCTTCCTCCCCATTCTGCATAGTTTCCTGAGTCTTAGATGGTGAAGACATGATACAGATGACCCATGGAAAACTCAGCACTTTGTGTTATTTTACACGTGGCCCTTGGACCAGTTATGAGTCTCAGTGCAGAAAGAAGCTTCGCTGGTCAAGGTTTAAAGCACGAAGGAAAGTAGACTCTTTCTTTAGGAAGAAAAGGACACCATGGTGGTTAACCTTCACAGTCCAATTTGACTGGATCTAGAATCTGATGGAAACACACCCCAGCTGTGTCTATGACGGCTATTTCCCAGAAGGCTAGATTGAGAAGGGGAAGATCCTGGGCAGCAGCCATCCATGGCTGGGGACTTTGATCCATAGAAGGAGAAATCTAGCCGAGTTCTAGCAATGATTGCCCTCTACTTCTTGAGCAGAGATGAAATGAGACCACCTGCCTCATGCTCCTGCATTCACGCCTTCCTCGCCATGATGGCTGTCCCCTCAACGTGTGAGCTGAAATGAACCACGATTCCTTAAAATGCTCTTGCTGGTGTTTAGTCACAGCAACAAGAAAAGTCACCAATGAAGTGCCTAAGACAAGCAGTTACAGAAAGTGGGAATCTGACGCTTGGCATTCTGGGAATTCCTGTTAATGTTAGTAAATCTTACAGTATTTTGGAGTGGGTGTAAGGTTTTCCAAAAATTATCTAATTTAATCTGCAAAACGAATCTGAGATTATATTACTGGCATTTTGCAAATATAAGTGCTGAGACAGAGAGATGAGCAAGTCACTCCTTATAGAATGGCCGGTCAGTCAACTGTGCCCCTTTCTGAAGGACTGGATTTTAACCTCCAGGTAGTTATTTCTCTTTCCTCTTCAATGCAAGAAGCCCCAGGCCAGGCCTGGGAAAACTCTCTAAAAAATGAGGTGAGTTCTAGAAACTGATGGAGTAGAAACTGGAAGCAGAAGGCCAGGTCACACTTCCTGGACACAGGTGGATGGCTGTGTGGCATTGAAGGGAGCCCCAATTCAGACATGCGCCATTGTCATCCTTGTGAGAGCACATATACACAGCAAGGTCCAGGTCATGGTGTGTGCAATGACGGTCAAGGGCAGAGTATGTTCAGGAAGTACCAGATTTGATCATTCAGGTGACTTCTTTTATACACATTTCCACACCTTCTCACCAAAGCCCAGGGGAGACCTACTGAGGAAAGTTGAGTGTTTCTGAACTAAAGTGTTCTATTTCTCGGTGTCTCCAGCAGCAAGGACACAGCGCCAGCTCCCTGCTAATCTCCATGAGAAGAAGCAAGAGAGACTTGCTGCTTTTCTGTCCCACTGAGCACCTTGATGGGATGCCCCCCACCCCATCTAAGAATTCATGATTAGTTAACCTTGAAATTAGACAAGGGTTAAGATGTCACCATCACCATCACTACTGGGAACTTTGTGGCTCTCCGTAAGGTAAGCAGACACAACGGAGAGGGAGAAGCACGCCTCTGCTCTGTTACATGTCACTCAATAAGCAGTAAATAAAAGCACTGAAATGTGCGGGGGGTGGGGGATGGAAACAAAGTTGTTTTCTTCATCTGCTATCTTAGATTATTAACATGAGGCAGCCAAAGACAAAGTAAAACCTGGCCATTTGGGGTACACCTGAAGACCAAGGGAGTCCTGCTCCCTCGTTCACACATGACTCAGTCTGTAAATATTATAGCACAATAGATACCCACCTCCAGGCCAGACATTCCAGGGAAGGTTCTAGACCACCGCCACAGTCTTTCCTGGGACCGATTCCCACCCCGCAGCAGACACCTCATCATGCCCACAGGCTTTCATGGAATCCTGTTCCTTACAGCTCACCCTCATGATAGGAGGCTATGATGTCACCAGAGGCCACTCCCAGGGAATCATGACATTCTTAAATTAAGCAGACAGGAAGTTAAGGAGGCTGGTACGGCCAACCATCAAATTTTATGGGCTTATAGCTGTAACAGGGAGAAGTACAAAAGGACAAATGTCACAAAGGGAGGTAGGGCACACACAGTGGGAAAACCATGTCGAAACATGAAAGGAGTTCTTTGCAGTCATGGATTACATTGACTCAACCAGAAAAATAAAATAGAGCTGTGTTAATAACCATGAGTGCTGATTCTTCAAACTAAACCAAAGTCCAAGATACAAACTGCTCCTTCCCTACGGTGAAACTGGGAATTCTTCCAAGACTATCTTAAATAGCACTTTCTGTTCAATTATCTTGTGGGAAAATAGTGATTATGTAGACTCCAAAAAGTAGCCAATTTGCCCACCTCCAGTGGAATTCAAAGTGCTTTGTTTAGTTAGCAAACAATATTTATGGTGGTGTAGGTCAGACAATTTTAAACCCACAATCCAGGAGCTGCTAAAAATATCTTCCCTTGGTCTGTGGGTCTCTAAGCTCTCCAGGCACTTCCTCAACAGCAAGGACTTTTGTAGAGAGTGCCGATTGAGGTGCAGTTAAAACAATACAGTATTATCGAGACGTGTTTACTGAGTGCCCATGGGATGGACATGTTGTACAACTCCAGGAGGCACCCTTCTCCTGGAAACTGTGTGTCCTGGCCCTGTACAGTAGACACCTGTGAGGCCGTGTACGGTGGGTGACAGGGCCTACTGTCCTAGGGTGACAATGGCTGTGCTAAAACACCACGACCCAAAGCAAACTGAAGGGGCAAGAGTTTCTTATTACTCTTTCATTTTGCTGTTAATCACTGGAGGAAGTCAGGACAGAAAGTCAAACAGGGCGGGAACCCAGAGGCTAGAGCTCATGCAGAGGCCTTGGAGGGGTGCTGCTTATTGGCTTGTTCCCCATGGCTTGCTCAGCTTGCTTTCTTATAGAACAGAGGACCTCCAGCCCAGGGATGGCCCCACCCACAATGGGCTGAGCCCTCCCCATCAATCACTAATTTAAAAAATGTCCTACACTGTTGCCTACTGTCAAGTTGACCTAAAACTAGACAGAACACCTATCATGGACCATACTCAATTGTAGGTACTAAGGATACATTACTGAATGAGTCACTAAAACAATTCTGGCCTCAATTTTTACATTCTAGGGTGAAGACAGATAATAAATCCTGGAAATGAACCATATGGTGGCAGTGATCAGTGCTTGGGACGGAAGATGAGTGGGGTTGTAAGGAGCGTGAAGTAGAGACTGGTATAATCTTTATTCAAATGGTTAGAAAAGCCCCACTCCCCCCCCAAAAGCATTCAAGACTTAAGGAGACTTAAGCATTCAAAACTTACAGAAGATTTTAAAATAGACAGGAAGAGTAGCCTGGGGGCGCAACAAGCACAAACATCCAGTGGCCGGAGAAGATGGCAAACGGTGGAATCAGCTTGGCAAGCGGGCCAGGTCACATATAGACTAGTGTGTAATTAGTCCCTGTTTTTATCTCTAAGTAAGAAAGGCTTCAGGGGGCTGAGCGTAGAGTCATCACAATGTGACACATTCGGGGAACTGTGACGGGTGCTTCCTTAAAATGGCTGTCGTAAAGCCACCAGGAAGCCAGCCGGGCCGTCTTGTGGTCTCCTGGATAAAAGGTGTTGGTTGGGGGGTCACAGAGCTTCAGAGAATTCCGGTGCTGAGACCTTGCCTTGCTTAAAATAGTTTCTCAAAGTAGGGTCAGCAGGGTTTCTTCAAACTTAAACAGAGGCGGGAAGAAAGAGGGACAGGGGGACTGAGGGGTGACCACAGGATCAAGGGAAATCCTAGGAGCTAGGATGTTAGGCAGAGCAAGATCTTGAGATGAAGCAGCTCAATGGCTGGATGAGCGACACTGGGACACCAGGAGTTTGAGATGTCCTCTAGACCCTGAAGGGGATACCCTACTTCAGACTGGAGCCTATTCTATGTAATATCTATGCTAACATTAGAAATTTCAAAGCCCACAGAATATGAATAAGAATATCATCCTTTTATCATTCTAGGTTATTGACAATACAGGGCATCTGGCAAGTTATAAATAGACCCTCGCACATTGGTAGTTAATGGAAAAGGTGTTTGTGAATGAAAGAAGTCACCTGTGAAAGGTTGCCCCTTAGTGAAAGGGGGGAGAGGTAAACTTTATCTTTTGGTATTGCTATTCCAAACCCAATAGTCAAACTCTTTGGCATGAGTTAAAAGCAATGTTAGTATTTCAGTCTTATTATATGACCACAGACTCTTCAGCTTCCAGACTGTTCCCTGAAGTGGTGAGATGGCAAAGCCCTTAAGGTCTGTCAGTGTCACAACAGAGTCCACCTACCTCTATCTTTAAAGCATCTTAAGGCTGCTCTGCTTTATAAAAACCCTAGAAATTTATTTTCTTACTGGAATCAAAGGAGCCAATAAATATCAAGTATGGCTTCAAAACGTCCTCCATACAGTTTTCCTGAAGTTAAAATCAAAAGCTGAGGTACTCACTATAAAGAATTATGGTGATGCAAATCCCCTCACTTTTACCCATCCTAGGGAAACAAGTATGATTTTGAAGATTACTCCATTTCAGACATCAAAGCCCACGAGACAATACCTTTCTGCTAGGTGTTTTGGCAGCCATTTTTTTTTAAATCAGAGATAAACACTCGAATAGCAACAGCATTGTAAAACTACATAATGGTTAATTAAGGACTCTTATAGGAATTATCTTCTTTGGTCCTTATTATTACCTATGAGGTGTAACATATTTCTGGTTTAGTATAAAGCCATTGGTGGTTTGAATGAGATACACCCACCCCCTTCCATGACTCAGGCATTTGAACACTTAGTCCCCAGGTGGGGGTGCTGTTTGGGGAAATTTGGGAGGTGTGGTCTTGCTGGAGAAAGCATGTCACTAAGGATAGACTTTGAGAATGGACAGCCTCATCCTACTTCCATTTTTCTCTCTCCTCTCTCTGACTTTGCTTGGGATATGGCCTCTTAGCTTTCTGCTCCTGATGTTTGCTGTCATGTATTCTTCTCATAGCGGACTCATCCCTGAGGAACTAGAAGGCTAAGGAAACCCTTCTTTCTTTAGGTTGCCTTGGTCATGGTATTTTACCATAGCAACTGAACATAACTAGTCCAGCATCACAGTGGTAGCAGAATCTGGACGCATTTCTATGTCCTTTCCTTCTAAATCCACAGTTCTATCGTACGGGGTCTACTTAGAACTCTTCTAGGCAAGAACTCAATTCCTGCTCATCACATGGAACCTAAAAACATTTACAGCCACCTCACATCTCTGCCACTTCCCACTTCCCACATCCATGTTCTGATGGAGAGAAGTGTTTGAGATGGTTGGATGCCAGAAAGATTTGTGTGTCAAAGTACTTTACTCTGATCGATAAGCTTTTCTCTGGAGCAGGCATTCAATATTATCACAAGGATTATCTGATATGATGTCTTGGGAGCATGGAGGATTTTCCACAGATCACAGATATGTTCTAAGCATTCTACAACAGCGGGTATCTTTCAAGTGTGAGTAACATGAGTAACAAACATAGTGTGTGTGTGCGCACACGCCCGTGTGTGTGTGTGTGTGTGTACATGAGCACCACAAACTCAAGTCCAGAAGGGATGAAAGCAAGTTAGAGCAAGGGCTATTTAACACACAGAGCCTTTGATGTCTGCTACAAAACTGAACATTTCTCTATTCCGTGGAACTTTCTATTTAAATTTCTCCTAGAGACATTTGTTGGAGGACTATTCACACTCATAGTAAATAAGGACCTTTACTAAGTTTTCTCTTAACCAAAAAGTTGAAACAGCAACATGTGCCCACACACAGATGCAGTGTTTTTTTTCTTTTAGCTGCAATATTCATTCATAGTTCTTCTCTCTTTATAAGGAAGTAGAATGCACCATCCTTGACAAAACACGAGAATACATTGCCATGACTGGAAATACCCCTCATTCTTTGTCTTCATCTCACAAGTGATTTCAGTTACAATGATTTTGAGTCATAATGAACTCAGATTATTCTCAGGGCAAGCCTTCAGATTCCACAAACAGAAAGAGAACATATCATCACTAGTTTCAGGAAATGATCTTCAACATGTCTCAGGCCCTTGTAGATTGTTTGTGATAAGGATTACATCATCCGCACTGAACATCCGGTGTATGAGATTCAGGCTGGAGGCAGGCGGGCCCTCCTCTGCCTACGCTGAGGGAAGAGAACACCAGGTTTTACTCTTAGCCAGAGGGATGCACAGCGGCTCTGCTTGGGAGGGTGAACTTGCTCTTAAAACCATGTAGCTCACTGAAGACTGCGGAAAAGGCTCAAGGAGTAATGAAGAGATGACAGCCATACTATTAAAGTGGAAGTCTAGGGTGTAATAACAATATAATAAATAAGACTACTAAAATAGTTTGATTTATTAAAAATCTAGTAGATCTTGAAGTAAAACATGCCTACATTCTTAACATTAGATACATAGGACAACTCAAACTGCATCCTAAAACAATAGTGTGATTTACAAATACTCTGACTAGACAGAGCCTTGAATGCATTAGAAGAAAAGGGCTGAGAAATGGAGTCAAGGGTAAAAGAGGTTATAAGAAAGTCAAAGTAAGCAGAGGGAAACGGGGGCAAAACCTACCTCAGAATGAACAGTTATACAGCAATGAACTAAAAGGACCTGTGTGTGTGTGCAGGCGTGCGTGCGTGTGTGTCTGTGTGTGTGTATGATGAACTGACTCAAGAGCAAACACTCACAATTTATTGAAGGAATTCCTAGCAAAAGTTAACTTCATTAGTATCAGAAGGAAAGTTAATGTTTAAACAGTTTTTCCCACATCTGCTACTTCCATAATGTCTGGGCAATTGTCATAAATTAGGAGTGGGGAAGGGAACAGTGCCAGGTTGTCAAAACAAATAGGCGATTCTGGAGCCCAGGTTTCGTGTTATTTTTCTTCCTCGCTGTGAAGGCAGCCTGTCCTGACTGAGGACTATCTAGCTCTGGTACGTTGTACCCAATAAAGGTCCACTGACAGAACCATGCTAATAACAGAGGCTATGAGGAAATCTTGTACCTCTAGTGTCCTGGGCCTTCGAAAGAGAAAATGAGCTCTTACTGTGGAGTTCATGGAGTAGAAGCACGAAAACAGGAGCATTTCCAAGGCTTGGCACTGAATTACCCCTTCCCTCTTATTCATGCATTCCTATTCTGCATATAAATCTTCCTCCTAGACTGTTCCACGCTCCAGAGGTCAAGTCCCAAGCTCTGTATTTCCTGTACCCCACATAGGCACAGTGTCCAGTCCACAGTGGATTAGGTAATTTTGTCCGTGGCTTGACCTGTTCTGTTTCTTTGCTTGGTAAGATCCAAACAGTGAGAGGCTTCGGGCAGGTTTGCCCACCAGCTCTGCTCTCTTCCTTTCTGCTTGTGCCTCCAGAGGATTCAGCCACTTAGGTAGACACAAATTGCCCCTTCTCCTCTGTGAGGTGCAGTAAGTCTCTACAGGCTAATGATTAGATCCTGGCTAATGGGAAGGAAGGCTGTGGTCCTAAGCTAAAGTTCCATCTTACCAGAAAGTTCCATACTGGCATTCAAGGCACCAACCCAGCCAATTATAGAGTAGGGCCTTGTTTCCCAATAGCCATTGTCATTATTTACAGAAAGAATATTATGGGAAGAGTAGGGCAGGATTTAGAATTTTTTGATGTCCCTGGTCTTGATGTCACCTGATCAGCACCAGAATTTCAATATAATCTGCTAATACCAATGCCTTTTAACAACGTCTTACACAGAGAAAAACAACAAGACTGACTCTCACTTTCCCAAGATTCTACCTGTTAAAGTCCCTATCAGCTTTTTGTCATTTTGGTCTTACTCAGCTGTCACCTAGCCAATGGTTGAGTTCCTGCCAATCCATAACAGACTCATCATCTTTAATAACATCTATTACAGCTGGTGGCCTTTTCTCTTAGACTTATTCTGCCCCAGAAAAGTTGATACTGAAAACAAAAACAAAACAACCTCAAAGTCAATGCCAGATGGTCCTTAGCGTGGATGTGCCTAGCTGGAGTTCACGTGGAGCTCTTCTTCAGCTTGTATTTCTGAAGGTAGTCTCAAATAGTTCACTTCATAGGCTATGTGTAGTGAACCATTTGGAAGTAGGCCTTTCATTTAGTCATTCAACAAATGGTTATTCTTTTAATATTTGAAGATGTATTTTAATTATGTCTTTCTATCTACGTGCAAATTGGCGCATGTGAGTGTAAGTGTCAAGTACCCATGGAATTATAATTATAAGCGATTGACAGTCATCCTACATGAATATTGGAGACCAAACGTTGGTCCTCTGTAAGAGCAGTATGCACTCCTAACTGTGGAGGCATCTTTCCAGCCCCAGGAAATTGTTCTGGATTTCTTGCTTAGGACCAATCAGATCTTGGGTTAATTAGCAACTTATTGAACTAGATTCTAAGGTCAAAACATGGCCTGCATCTCCCTTCTAGCTTTCTTTCATCTCTACAGTAATTAAAGAAAGAAATGACTATTGATAGGACTGCAGGTCCTACCGGTGCTCCCTCCGGTCCTCCCAATGATGGCATTAGGTGCTAGCCCTTGAGCACCCAGCCTGACTGCTCTCCAGTCTCCCAGCTGAAAGACTATTTTCAACAGCCATTGTTATCTGGATCTCCTCAGAGTAAGAAGTTCAGGTTCTTCTCCAGCCCACATGTTTCCGTCATTTTAATCCTAGCTCGACATTTGCTTCTTCTAAATGCCTTCTAAGATGAACTGTGATAACTTAATTTTGTTTTCTCATCACACAGATAAGCATGTCCCAATGTGGGGACAAACGACATGGACATAAAATAGTTTTTTTCTTTAATTAAGTGGATTAGAGAATCAAACGTAAGCTCACATCATGAAGGTAACACATGGCAGTTCTCACTGAAAGTCAGTTGAAGTTCATGTTATTGTTTAAAAGCATCCAGAGGATGAAGGTCAGGACCTAAAGCTGCAGGCTGAGTGGACAGAGCTTAAGTCCCTGTGCCACAACACAGAGGCTGTGTTCCAAGGACATTGGAGAGAGAAGGAACTTGCCTTCCTCAACATATATTTTAGTGTCATCTGATTTCCTTGAGTTTTTTCTATTACTTTCACAGTAAACTTAAATTGACAATATATTCATTATTCTCTCTCTCTCTCTCTCTCTCTCTCTCTCTCTCACACACACACACACACACACACACACACACACATACACACACACACACATTTCCCCAGTTTCTCAAAAGTAGTCATTTTTCAGCAGATAATAAAGCTCCGAGTTATAAATGTAATCCTACACATTAAAACGCCTTGGGTACCATCCTGGCTAGTTTTATGTCAACTTGATACAAGTTAGAGTTATCTAAAAGGAGGAGCCCTTAATTGAGAAAGTGCCTCCATAAGATCTGGCTGTAGGTTTCTTACTAGCCCCATAGTGGCTCCCTTGATCAAGATTTCTGTTTCCTTGTTCTCCCTCTCTGTCCTTCCCCCATCTCAGCCATGCAGTTCCTCATGTTCTCCTCTCCCTCCCCTTCTCTCCTCTCCCCTCCCCTTCCATCCTCTCCCCTCCCCTTCCATCCTTCCCTCCCACACTCCCAATTTTCTGGCACTAGGAAAATTCCCAGGAATCCACAAAAATGACCCCAGCTGAGACCCTAAGCAATTGCGGAGAGGGTACTTGAAACGGCCTTCTTCTGTAATCAGATTAATGACTGCCTTAGTTGTCTTCATAGACCTTTTCATCCAGCAAGGGATGGAAGCAGATGCAGAGATCCACAGCTAAGCACTGGACTGAGCTCCCAGTGTCCAGTTGAAGAGAGGGAGGGGTGATAATATGAGCAAAGGGGTCAAGACTATGATGAGGACACCCACAGAAACTTCTGACCTGAGCTAGTGGGAGCTCACTGGCTCCAGACTGACAGGGGGAACCTGCACAGGACCAAACAAGGCCCTCTGACAGTTGTGTGACTGCAGCAGCCTGTGGGGTCACTGGCAATGGGACCAAGATTTATCCCTAGTGCTTGAACTGGCTTTTTGCAGCCCATTCTCCTTGAAGGGATATTTTGCTCAGCCTAAATATAGTGGGAAGGGCCTTGGTCCTGCCTCAAAGTGATATTCCAGACATTGTTGACCCCCATGGAAGTCTTACCTTCTCTGAGGAGTGGATAGTAGTGGGGTTGGGGAGATGGGAGAAGGAAGCTAGGATTGTTACGTAAAATGAGAATTTTATGTAAAATTCTTTTAAAATAAAAGTTTTTTAAAAGATCTGGCTGTAGGACATTTTCTTAATTAGCGATCAGTGGTGGAGGACCCAGCCAGTGGTGCCATCCTTTGGCTAGTGGTCTCGAGCGCTGAAGAAAGCAGGCTGAGGAAGCCATGATTAAGCAGCTCCCCTCCATGGCTTCTGCAGCAGCTCCTGCCTCCGGGTCCCTGCCCTGCTTGAGTTCCTGTCCTGCCTTCCTTTAATGATGAACTGTGATGTGGGAGTGTAAGCAGAATAAACTCTCCCCCCCCATTTGCTTCTGGTCATGGTGTTCTATCACAGCAATAGTAACTTAAACTAAGGCAAGCACTTTAAGCTAAAAGCCAATTTTGTAAGTTTTTTATGATCACATATGAGAATGCTTGCTACCAGGCTAAGCCTGACTTAGAGCTGAGGGGCAAAGCCCTGCTGAAAGAGAATATTTTGGACGTTGTTCTGTCCCACCCCCAGGAGGGACACCAAGGTAACATTATCCAGATGATTACCTTTAAATCTCAAGGAAGATTAGTTCACACATTAAGGAACCAAGGCAATATGCCGCTGTCTATATTTTTTCTTATGTATCACATTTATAGTGAGAACTCATATTGTCAGTAGAATTTTTACAGAAAGTTTCCTATCTGGGACTTCTTGCCACTAAAAAGTACCATTCTAGTATCCTATTGATTGTCAGCCCGCAGTTACCAACTCGTGAAGAAAAGCCCTCATTTAAAAATATTTGATCAAAGGAACAAAAGAACTGGGTGCACCTTTAATTCCCAACACAACCTGAAGACAGAGGCAAGCATGTTTCTGTATGTTCCGGGCCAGCCAGAGTAACACGGTGAGACTGTCTCAGAACGATGTTAAAGCACGCGCTATCCATTGACAGTATTCAAACATTACATTTACACAATTATATTCTATTGAAATAATAAGGAAGAGAACAGCCTTACCAGTTGCCCTGTGGGGTTGTGAGCTGCTGCACAGCATAGCCAAACTGTTCACTTGAAGGACCGGAAAATATTTTTGCTCCTGGGAGGCCAACATTGTATGCCAGACAGCTTAAAATACCTATTAAAAATTGAAAACATGAGAAACCGCCACACTGATTTCCAAAGAGGTTGCACAAGTTTGCATTCCCACCAGCAATGGATGAGAGTTCCCCTTACTCCACATCCTCTCCAGCATAGGCTATCATTGGTGTTTTTGATTTTGGCCATTCTGACAGGTGTAAGATGGTATCTCAAAGTTGTTTTGATCTGCCTTTCCCTGATTGCTAAGGAAGTTGAACAAGACCTTAAGTATCTTTTGGCCATTCGAATATCCTCTGTTGAGAATTCTCTATTCAGATCCTTACCCCATTTTTTAATTGGAGTATTTAGAATTTTAATGTCTAGTTTCTTGAGTTCTTTGTATATTTTGGAGATCAGACCTTTGTCTGATGTGGAGTCAGTGAAGATCTTCTCCCATTCAGTAGGTTGCCTTTTTGTCTTAATGAATGTGTCCTTTGCTTTACAGAAGCTTCTCAGTTTCAGGAGGTCCCATTTGTTCATTGTTGCTCTTATTGTCTGTGCCCTTGGGGTTTTACATAAGAAATGGTCTCCAGTGCCCACGTGCTGCAGGCTACTTCCCACATTCACATCAGAGCAATGGATTGAGCCCCCAAGGTGCAGTTGATGAGCAGAAGGTGGGAGAAGATGAGTTAGGAAGTTAGGACCGTGAGGGGCTGGTCCACCTACTGAGACACTGTGCCTGAACTAATGGGAGCGCACCAATCCAGCTGGACTGGGACTGAATGAGCATATGATCAAACCAGACTCTCTGAATGTGGCAGCGAAAGTTGGCAGATGGAGAACCCATCAACAATGACACCAGGACCTATCTCTTCTGCATGTATTATCTTTT
>PVIU01009833.1:0-73720 GCA_004026605.1 Ondatra zibethicus | reverse complement strand
AAAGCTTTGTAGAAAAGTATTCAAACTGGGGGTGAGGGCTCATGTATCTGACTATGAGGTAGTTGTCCTAGAGCAGTGATGGGGAAGGGTTGACCAGAACCAATTCAATACTGATTGTTAACGCTGGAGAATTTCTAACTCAGTTGATAAACCGGCAACTTGAGAGCATTCATAAAGACTTTACAGCACAGAAAGTGACAAGCCTACAGATGTGCTGTGTTCTAAAAAGCTAGTCCTGCCAGCGCAGCTCTGAGCATGTGACTCTCGCAGCTCCATGGCGGCTCTCTCTGCCTGCCTTCTTTCTCCCAGCATTCAGTTCTCTTTTCCCTGCCTATCTAAGTTCTGCCCAATCAAAAACCCAAGGCAGTTTCTTCATTCAACCAATGAAAGCAACCCAAATACAGAAGGACCTCCTGCACCAAATATCAGAGACTCTCGTTAATGCTTTCCACATTCATATAGAGAAACAAGGGAAGAAATAAAGAAAAAAGAGAGTACATCCTGGGAGATAACCAGACCAAAGACATTCTAGTGGATATCACAAACCATGCCATTTCTACAGCAGTGAGACCCTGCCAGCTCTACCAGGAACAGTCATGGGGGAGAAAAGAAAGCTTGGAAAGCCTGAGGATATCTCTGGAATCAGCAGGAACAAATTCCACAGGGCATTTAAGTTGTAAACATAAGAGAAAATTATCTGTCTGAGTCAGTGGTTCTCAACCTGTGGGTTGCAACCCCTGTGGCAAACCTCTATCTCCAAAAATATTTACATTATAACTCATAACATTATCAAAATTACAGTTATGAGGTGGCAATGAAAATTTTGTGGTCGTGGGCCACCACAGCATTAGGAAGGTCACAGCGTTAGGAACTTCTAGTCTAAGTGAAATGTACCTTGATGTGCTGGATTGGTTATTTTCATATTGGTGTCTTAGTTAGGGTTTCTACTGCTGTGCAGAGACACCATGACCATGACAACTCTTATCAAGGAACACATTTAATTGGGGTGGCTGGCTTACAGTTCCTGAGGTTCAGCCCATGATAAACATAGAGGGAAGCATGTCAGCATGAAGGCAGACATGGTACTGGAGAAGCAGCTGAGAATCCTACATCTTGCAGACAATAGGAAATAGTTTGAGGGTCACACTGACTAAGAGACCTCAAAGCCTGCCTCACAGTGACACACTTCTTCCAACAAGGCCACACCTCCTAATAGTATCATTCCCTATGAGCTTATGGGGCCAATTGCATTCAAACTACAATTGGTTTCTATGAGTAAATGGGTTTTAAACTTCTCTGTAAGAATAACTGTCATCAAGTAGTCCAATTCTGTAATACCCATCGGTTGCATGACATAAAGCTACCTTTTCATGATTAATAACTGTCTGAGCATTTTTAGCCCAGAGAGAAATGACTGTATAGGCATACTTTAAATTGCTCCCAGTTTAGGAAGGGTTCACATCGCTGCTCCCCAGAAACCTCTGCAACTATGTCTATCAAAGTAATTGATGGAATATTTTAAACTAACTTACTATTGAAGAATGATTGGGCTGATTATGATTTTAGATAGCATTTGAATAAAAATCTGTTTGTGATCAATTAACAGTTGCAATTTATAACTGGATAGAGATCAACCAAGCGCTGCCCCAGTCCTCAACTCTCATCTGCTTCCTAAAGGGTTAAAACAGGAATTTGGAAGGGTAGTTTGAAGGTAAAATAAAACTTTATGCAACTACATACATTTTAAGATGGAAAATCTAAGCCAAAGGCATGTTTCCAGATACTGATGGGCATGTAACCACACACACAGCTGTGAGTTGTGTGTGTTATTCTATGCGCAGATTCTAATCTCTCTCACCGTCTCCCATCCCTTCCTTCCTCACTCCCTTGTTCTGCACAGCCAGCCATCCAGCCAGCCAGATGCACACACACACACACATCACACACACACACATCACACACACATACACACACACACACACATCACACACACACACATCACACACACATACACACACACACACTCACACCTGAGAATTAAAATCATTCATTTGGGCACATATACAGACAGACACACACATAAACACTTTGCTCTTTCTTAGAAGCAGCAATATAGTTTAAAATTAATACTAGTATGACCCAGATGTGCTGTCATTTGCACTGTGGAGTGGCATCCTGTCTTCCCCTAGGATGCTCTATCCTCTGGAGTAGACACTCAGTGAGTATCTGTCTTCTCCAAGGAAGTCCCAGCCTTGCTACCTTTTGTGGCCTGCTTGAAGAAGAATCATGTATATCCCCTTTTCTTTCTTTTCTCTTTATCTTGCTCAGCATTTCACATTAAAGAATCCAGCCTAATGGCTGTCCATGGGAAGCATCTCTGGATTTATGCATTTACTGATGGAGTAGGTCAAATGGAAATTTAATCTAATACACACTTAAGTAGAAAGAATAAAAACAGGCACATTCATTATTTCTATACATCTCCAAACCAGACAAGCTGATGTTATTTTGAGATCCCAGTAACTGAATTCTTTTTCTGTTCAAATGAGTATTAAGTAAAATGGAGCCTGCATCATAATGTAATGTTTCAGCTAATGTGATTCTTGATTCTAATCTGCTATAAATTCATTGCAATTATTTGGTAGAATTATGTAATGTGATTTTGCCTGCCTTAATGTATTATCATTTTCCCCAAGAATCTGTCTAGCAAATACCAAGAATGTATATCACTGACAGCCAACTGGATTTCCTTTCTCAGCCCAGTATAATACATATTTTAAATCCATTTTCTGAGATTGTGAGACCGCATTAAATATACAGAAAGCAATCTTCCTGGTCCTCTGAATTTCTTCTATGTATTACACTTTTATATATCTCCAAAAGGAAGGGTGTCTGCCTTAATAACATGTATTCCCATGTTTTTATTTGATTCATATATGTCCCAATACTGACATGCCCCACAACATTTATATCTCAACATCAGTGGAGTTGAGAGCATGGCTGTCCCTATATGGTGAGTGTGCCATGAACTATGCTGTTAGTTGCTAAAGGCAGGGACCTGGGCTGCAACAGTGTTCCTTGACAATTAATTTATTGGAATTGAATAAATATTCAGTACTAAGGGGAAGACCAAACATTATACTTTTGAAGACCTTGCTGCAGCGATCCTAAGGTTCCTGAAAAATGAATTGACACCTTTTTCTCTTATGTTTCCCAGCATCACCATTGATATTTCTTTCTACAGAAGTCCCTTAGCTCTCTGGTAATTTCAGAGAAGGCCACAGCTGCTTCTGAGTCTCATGTTGTACACTGAAAGCCTATGGTGCTTCATGCCTCTCCTCATTGTAGACACTGATCAGCGACATGTGAGAGCGTGGAGAGAAGGAAGCAGTAGACATCAGAGACGTCTCGAGGGTCACCACTAAGGGCACCAGGATGATTGCAAATAGATGTATTGAAATGCTTTGGCTGGATCACATGACAAGAATTACCACGGCTGAAGAGGCAACTGCCCTGGGTTTTGAGCCTTTGAAGAGGGAAGTGCACAGACTGAAGATGGAATCTGTCATCATGTGCACAGCTGAGCTGTTAAGGCAGAGAGTTCAAAGGGCTCCACATGACAAAGCAGATGGTGGGCGGGCAGTGGAACTGGCTACAGTTTTCAGTCTCTGAGAAAAGCCAGGTTGTGGGAAACAGACGCAGTTGCTGACAGTAAGTTATTTTGTTGCTATGACAAGCCCCCATGGCCAAGGCAATTTATAGAAGAAAGAGATCCGTAAGGGTTCACAGTTTCAGAGGCTTAGAGTCTATGGCCATCATGGCAGGGAGCATGGCAGCAGGCAGGAAGGCGTGGTGCTAAAGCAATAACCAAGAGCTCTCATTTCGATCCACAAGCAAAAGGCACAGAGAGCTAATTGGGAATGGAAAACTTTTGCAGTTCAAAGGACTCCCCCCCCCCCCCGGTGATAGGTCCCCTCCAAAGAGGCCACACCTTCATGTCCTGCACAAAGAGTTCCACCTTCTGGGGATCAAGGATTCAGATATATTAGCCTATGGAGACCATGTTCATTGAAACCTCCACACTACACTTAAGTAACATTTGATACTGTTAACGGAATGTGAAAGTAATAACTAAATATGGGCACGAGAAACAGGGAGGAGACTGGTGAATGTGGGATGCGGCCTCGTTTAGAGATGGTATTCCCAGAATTCAATTGAGGTGAAGTCATTAGAACGGGCCCTAGTACAACATGACTAACTTCTAAGTGGACATTGAGACCCATACATAGCAGAGAAAGCACCAAAAGATACAAGAGATGCTGTATTGCTCTGTGGACATCCCATCTTAAATGCAAGCGCAGCAGGAAGCCTGGGAGAGTCCCACCCTCAGAGTCCGTGATGAAGTCAACCTGCCCACACTCCAGATCAGACCTCCAAACTCCATAACTAAGCAACAACAAATGGAATTGTCTAAACCCACTAAATTGCAGTATTTTATTGTGACAATCCTGGAAACTTAATAAATTAATATAACCCACTGCATGAAGAAGTTGGCATTTTTAAATGGAAGAATTATTTGAGGTTATTTTGTCAAATGCAATAAGGTTTTTTTTTTTTTAACCAAGTTCAAAGGAAAGTCATGGAGCCCACGAAAATGATTCTTTATAGACACTGAACAGATTAAGATACTTAAATATGGACTTGGATATTAAACTTCCTGAATTATATTGTGGAGATAAGTAGGTAGGTAGATAGATACATACATACATACACACATACATGGATGGATGGTTAGACAGATGGATTATAGATAGGATAGAAAGATACAGATGATAGATTGATAAGTTATAGATAGAAGATAGATTGATAGATATGTGATAGATTGATATAGGTAGATGATAGCTTGGTAGATTGATTATAGGTATCAGATGATAGATGACAGGTAGATTATAATCAAATAGATAACATATAAATAAATAGATGTCATGTGATAAATGATAGACAAATAATATATAGCTAGATAGCAAACAGGTGATAGTGACAAATAATTTATACGTAAATAATGAACATGAGTTAGTTGATAAAATTTCTTGTGTTAATTACATGGTGTATTTAAAGTTGTCTACATAGCAAGCACAGTAGAGTACACTGCTTAGATAGTGTGCAATAGCATACTGCATGCCATAGCCACACGTATACACATTAGGTCTGCCTGCCTCTAGTTATGGCTCATCACACATTTCTGTACAACATGAAGAGACTTGCCCAAAACTGTCTCTTCAAACAGTCTTAGCTTTAAAGCTCTCTCTCTCTCTCTCTCTCTCTCTCTCTCTCTCTCTCTCTCTCTCTCTCTCCCCCTGTATGTGTGTGTGTGTGTGTGTGATTTTGGGGAAGAGGACCAACTTTATTGCCCAATCAATCATTACGGTGCTTACAATCTCCAGCAGGCTTTGTCCTATATTGCTCATCACTCATTTCATACAGTGAAATTGCTTGTTCTACTGCTAGGTGAAAGAAATTGTTTCTGAAGAGATTGTTCTTATTCCTTGTGTGTGTTTTCTGTAAGAGTCACACTGAAATTTCTATCAGTTAAGCCATAAAAAAGCTTAGTGACATTAGAAAAATTATTCCAATCAGTATTTTCAGTTCTTATCTCAATTTGAAAACACTGAATTTCATATTTTATTTTATAAATTGATACTATAGTGCACTCTGAGGCCAACACTTCACAATCTCAGCCATCTGATTGAACTTCTGTCTGAAGGTCTGGGTGTCCATTCCTTCCTGCTCCCCAGTAGTGTGAGGGCAATCCCCAACGGCACTGTTGCTTTTCTCTGCCTTTCTCTCAGTGTCTGCCTTGCAAAATGGTCTTCACACTCTATGCTTACTTTGGGTTTTATGTTCCACTTTAATGCCCAGGGAAAGCAGTTAAATCTCCACGGCACCGTGTAGCCCAAGCGTGTCCCAATGTTCCTGCTCTTTCTGTCGCAGCCAACAGTGCTCCCAGTCTGAAGTGCGCACAGGATCCATGCTGTGCTCTCATCGCCCATTTTAATTAGCCAAGACAGAGTGTTTACACTCTGTAGTTTTCATTTGTGTGACTGCTCTTCCTTTTGTGTGTTTCAAAAGATATCATGAGTCACTTTTAGTCTGCTAAATTCCTCTGCACATCAACAAGGGATGGTGGATGGTGTAGATGTTTGGGGGGTGGTGATCATTTTAAAAGCCAGCTTAGAATTCTACCAGCAATGCATACTCAGCAGGGTTGGGGATATTTGTAAATCACCAAACATACCGATATCCATAGCTAATATAATGCAGAACCTTGGTACAGTGGATGGAAATACAGAGTTCACATCACTTTACTCTCTGGGGCTGACCAGTTGTGATAGGTCTGTCTGCTGCCATCGCTCTTCTATATCAGCAGTAATGAAGTAGGCTGTGTGCAGGCAGCAAGCGCAGCCTATGATAGGGCGGCCCAGACACCCCCTGTCTTTGTTGCTCTTCTCTGGAAGATTCTCAAGGATGGATCAGTGCCTGGCCACTCTTTGGTCTGTGGGTGTTGTGAGTAGAGCATAATTTGATCATGAGTCATTATTCTACCCACCCAGGATATCTGTAACTCTGTGCCCTGGTTTATGTATCTGCCACTGGTGGGCTCCCAGATAGACCATCACAGGAGGCTGGTGGGCTCCCAGATAGACCATCACAGGAGGCTGGTGGGTTCCCAGATAGACCATCACAGGAGGCTTAGCAGCTGCCAACCCTAAAATACCACCCCAGGGCAGGACTGAGCTCTTCCTTGGAGTCTTGCAGGATGTTCAGACTGCACGGGGGTTTCAGAATTTTGACCTTTAGGTTTTTTGCAGCAGCTTGCACATGTTGTGTGGCTGGGGATTCCATGTAGACCTAAAAGGTAGGCAAGTGAAACCCTTGAAAGTAGACAAGCATTTAGGGGGGAGGCAAACTCTCTCTCCGGGAGGGTTAGGCGTTGAACCTCTTGCCTCCTCTCACCGGGAACTTCTCCACAGTATCCTTCCCTCTCCGATCTTAGAGAAGCTGCACACATAGATCTTCAGGTTTGATTTTCTATCCACATGTGCTCTACACACATTGTGTCTGACTCAGCACTGAGCTGCTTCTGCTAACTGACTCATCCCACAGGCAGAAGGCTCGTTGGCTCAGAGGCCCCAGCTCAGCCGAGCAAACTCTGTTACATGACCCTGTTTAATATGACACACTGGGTCTGAGGGAGAAGTCTATGAGGTAGAAATGGAGCCAGGTAAGGTCGTTCTAGTGCCAAGACTTCTTGCAAACAATTTGACTCCTTTGAGCCCAAGTTCCTACACATGAAGACACAGTGCAACTATTTGATGATAATACAATCGTGTGCTAATGTGAGACCACAGCCATGATCTACTGCGCTTCTCATTTTCTAGAAGAGGCATCTGATGCCCCTAAAACCATCTGTCTAAGCTCCCAGGGCACAGCTGGGAGTGAATCCATGCCCCTTTCCCTCTCAGCTACAAGTTTCACACGGGACTGCCTGAGTCCTCTTCATAATCTTCCGGAACTGAGACTGAGCATGAAATGTCCTATGAGAAATATTTGTAAATGATGTAATGGATTGTCCCTTGAGTTTTGTAAACAGGTGGCAATGGATATTTACATCCCAAAAAAGATGTGGTAAGGACTCCCCAGGCTATGCACCTAACAGTGCAAGGAGCCAGAATAAAGGATCAACACAAATTAGGGTAAAGAAAACTATAACAACTTGGAACATAACACCTGGTAACTGTGGATTTCCTATAAGATACCTAATAAAGGGCCACATTTTAGATCAATCCAAGTGAAGTCAGCAGTCTATACATCTGAAGTGCACTTATAAAACTTTTAGATTATTTATATAAATATATAATGAATATCATGATATCATATATATGGTATTCATAACACTAACATATCTATGTGACTTTGCAAAATTTTCACACATGTAGGCTCTTACGTCCTTTATGTCCTTCAGTTTTTATTATCATCTACCAGGTTAAACAGTGTTTATTCTGTATTTTATAATTGCTGTAGATTGCTGTGTCATTGATATCTCCAGATATTAACACCAAAGAAATATTGGAAATCTTTCTTGTTGCTTAAAGAAAGTGTAGGAAAATAGCCATATTCAATTAGGAAAACCTTAAAGTAACTAGTACTGATTTTGTTACCATTTTGCTTTGGCCTCTTTAGGGAGCAGATGAGAAGGAGGCTGAAACAGGACCAACACTAGGTACCTGGCTTATTCTTATTCTGATTCTTGCCTGGGTAATTCTTGGATTGATGGTGATAGGAGATATGGATGATAGATGCATGCATTCATATATGAATATTCATATATATTGCATATGGATACATTCCTGCATGCACATCGACATATCTCCTCTTTGTTAGCAAATATTAGGTGTGCCATTCTTTGTTCTGAGAAGAAAAGACAAACTAAAGTCTTCTTACAATCATTGTGGAAAGAGAAATCCCTAGTGCCATAGAGCTCTGGAGGGCACCAATGAAGACAGCCTTCTAGTCTCTCCACCCCCTGGACCAACCTTTAGAGAGCTTTGTCTATTCCCTGAGCTCCTGATTGGTATTTCCTTAGAGCGTGTGCTTTAAAATCTAATATAAATTATTTCTACATCACTTTGGAATGCAATTTAATAAAATGAATCTCATCGGTTTTACATTTGAAGAATGTGTCTCTAGGACTTTGGATTCACCTTCTGAAATATATTAAAAAGATTAAACAGAGCCTTATCTTCCCAAGTCAGCAGAAGAGTGGGAACCAAAGTTCAGCGAAGCACTTTGTTTCCGGTGGAGACCGTGGCACCGGAAGATCTGAGAAAGTTTTCTTTTGAAGATACCCAAGTAGAAAACACCGATGGTCTGTGTTCTGCTTTACCCTAGATGCTAAAACTTCTGCTGGTTTTTGTTTCATCAGAGTTCAGTTCAAACTACACTCTGGTTGTTACGACAGTGGGCGTGGGTAAAGCCTTCCATGGCTGTTTATCGTTTTCCAGTGTAATTTTTGCTTTGACTGGCTGTTAATGCTAAAGTTGTTTAGTTCTAAACATAGGAAAAAACTACAGCCAGAGAAGAAAATAAGTGACACAGTGATCCTACTGCAGCCCTCAACAAATGCCAGCAACCTTGGCTGAGAATCCTCCATGTACCTCGCCAGTTTCCTTTCCGGGGGTCATGGCCATCATGGAACTAGGGAGCAGCTGCTGGTCACTAGGAAAAGGAAGTGAAAGATGCAGACACAAGCATGGAGCTGGTGAAAGGACCAGAGCAATGTCTATTCCCCACATGTCAGAAATCAGGACTCCCTGTCCGTGGGTAGCTACCATGACAGGCTTTCCCACTGGGGCAGTTCCACGAAGAAACTTACCTTCTGGGTTCGGAGTTTCAGGATCACCCTGGGGTGAAAACAGCCCAATCCCTTTTCTATACCCAGCTCTGATATCTGTGGCCAGCTCCAGTGCAGATTTTGGGTTGGCCATTGAACGGAATTTTCCTGTTTCCTAATTAATGAGAACCAGATGTAAAAAATATTGATTCTGGATTGAAGTCAAGATGTTCTTCATTTTAAAAATTGTCCCAAACATGAGTGTGCCCACTAAGTTGAGTTGATTAAACACTGTGGACTCTGCCTAGAGGCAATGCTACCTCAGAGCTTGTTTTCCAGAAGTGGAATCCATGGGTTGCGAATGTGTGAATCAATATTTGTTGGATGAAGCTTGGGACCTGAGAGATCCAGGTGGTCAGGCATCGGTGAACACTGAATTTAGTTTATGGTGGAGAGGTCAGCCTTTCTGAAATGAAATCCTGTGGTCTTGGTGACATCTTTGAAACTTTCCGGGCTTGTGGAGAAGGCTCCTCTCTCAGAAAAATCTGCATTCTTAGTCTTTACTGATACATTTATGCTTGGCTTTGTTTCCATCTAGTCCTCTAAAGTTTAGCTGCTTGGAGACTTCGTGTGAACCTCAGTACACAATAGGAAACCCTTTAACACAATGGCCGTATCAATATCAGCATCTTTAACACAATGGCCGTATCAATATCAATCAGCATCTTTAACACAATGGTCGTATCAATATCAGCATCTTTAACACAATGGCCATATCAGTATCAATCAGCATCTTTTATTGTACCTTTTCATACAGTTTTCTACATTCTACTGACTGGAACATTTGGGAGCAGGAAGGGTGAGGAAATGGGAGGTCCTGCCTTTAGTCTTTGTTTTCCATCTTTGTTCAGGGGCCCTGGGCTTCTTTTAAGAGGAGAGGATTATTTAATTGCCCAGGAGCATTATCAGTATCTTATAATCTTTTTCATTGGTCTTTCCTTATACCCCCACCCTCCTTTTTTTTTAAGCCAGTTTCATCAAAATACATGGATTTTGGGAACAGTATGAATATATCCCACATTTTCTACAACATGTTGTCATAAATTCAGATTTTACAAAGTCAAGTTGAGTCTTTGTGTTTCTCAAATTTTCATCTCTGTAACCAAACTCCTGTCAGAAAACTTTAGGGAGAAAATGTTTCAGAGGTTTCGTCTCATGGTAAGGAGGGCATAGTGGACAGAGTAGCTCACTTCATGGCAACCAGGAAGCAGAGTGGATGAGGAACAGGAAGTAGGGTCACTCAGCAACAGGTGTCAAGGAAAGCTATGCCCCCAGAGATATGTCAAAAGTGATCTAATTCCTGTATGCACATGTGAACACATACAACACAAACACATACATGGAATGCAAACCTATAGGCACATAATATCCATAGGCACAAATGTATACACACACACACACACACACACACACACACACACACATGTGCGCGCGTGCGCTTCCAAAAACAAAAACAAACCAAGCCCAACAAACAAACAGCACTGCTTGAGTCAGAGCCCTCATCCTTTGGCTGCATCTGGGAGCACGTCTCTGGGAGCACGTGTCTGGAGCACGTCTCTGAAGCACGTCTCTGGAGCACGTCTCTGGGAGCATGTCTCTGGAGCACGTCTCTGGAACACATCTCTGGAGCACGTCTCTGGGAGCATGTCTCTGGGAGCACATCTCATGGACATATGCGCAGCAGTGCCTGCTAATCTCTGTGCCTGTTAAGGGAATCAGGGAGACAATCGAAATGAACTCTCAGGATTTTACTCACTAAAAGCTGTAGACACAAAAGATCCCAGGGTATGAAGCCTCGAGGGGCCGACAACTACTTGCCCAGATTGTCAGCTCAGTTTTCTTTGGGATCAGAAGTCCTGGGTGGTTCATGCCCACACCTGAAAACATACTCTCCTACATCTCCAGGATGCAAAGGAAGGAGACTGTGTGAAAATGTGAGAATCAGCTGTCACTGCTGAGACTTTCACTGGCTGCCTCAATCTCTTGGTCATCAGTAATTTTCAAGTGTGGTGTCCCAGGGTTAAAGCGTGAAGTAACTAATGTTTAAAGACCTATTGCCCTTATTTATAGACATAATCCTACCTTAATTCTTATTTCATTAGAAAACTTGTATTTAAGAGTGTACAGCCAACATAGAGCAGGACACTTAAAATACAAGAATTGCCATAGACAAGTATAATTGTATCCAGAAATTGCTAGATGTTATTTTAATTACTTTATTTTGATACATAAACACCAAAAGTTTTTAACTTTTCTTTTTAGGACTGTAAGAACTTACTCATTTTAACTTCAGGTTTTGATGTTTGATTCATGGATTAGCCGAATCCTCATGTTTCTTGTTCATCACAGAATTGAACTTCGTATTTCCTAGCAATCTCCTCATCCCTTAATTGTAAAGTATGGTGCATTATGAATCTTAGGGGATATTGTAACTTATATTTTGCTTCCATCATCTGTATTAGTAAGGTGGGTCCTACATTCCAAAATCCACCATATAAAGTACATCCCATGGACAGTCTCCTACAGTGGAAATGAGTCAAAGTTGTTTTGTTGTGTGGTTATAGACTTTCTTTGGGGGAATCTGGTAAGACGGTGCCCATCACCCCAAGAAACCGAGGCCATGGCTCTAGACGTTCCTCCGCTTGGACATCGTGCCTGTTGGTTTTGGTCACATTGACGCAGAGTAGAATCATCTTGGAAAAGAAAAGCTCAGCTGAGGATTTTCTCTTTTAGATTGGCCTGGGTGCATCACTTGGGTACTTTCTTGATTGATGGTTGATGTGGGAAATACCAGCCATGGTAGATGGTGCCACTTCTGGGCAGGTGGTCCTGGGCTGTGTAAGAGAGCAGGCTGAGTAAGCCATGGGAAGCAGGCTAATAAGTAGCCCTCTCTACCATCCTGCTTTATTTCCCGTCTCCATATTTCTGCTTTAATTTCCTTCCTGGTCCATTTTTTTTTTTTGTCATCTTGACACTAGATTGAGTTACCTGGGAAAAGAAACCTCAATTAAGAAAATACCTCCACCAGCATGGCCATTAAATCAATGGGTGTTTTCTTGGCTCGTGATTGGTGTGGGATGGCCCAGTTCACTATGTTTGGTGCCAGCCCTGAGAGGCAGATCCAGGTGGTGTCTGAGAGCAAATTGAGCAAGCCTGAGGAAGCAAGCCAGTAAGCAACATTCCTCCGTGGTTTCTTCTGCAGTTCCTGCCTTGATTCCTTCAATGAACTGGCATATGTAAGCCAAACAAACCCTTTTCTCCTCATTTTGCTTTTGGTCATACATAGTCTTTATCACAGCAATAGAACAAACTTTGACAGCATCCTTGATGATGGATTTTATGAGGAAGTAAGCCCTCTGTTTCCCTACATCGCTTTTGCTCAGCGTTTTACCACAGCAAGAGAAAGCAAATTAGACAGGAAGAACAGGTTTGTGAGGACCTGTGGGCAACCCTGGAAGAAGGACCCTTAACTCTAGGTCCCTGAAGTGCCTGTCTTTTCCCAAGGTAAGGATGCAAGGAAAAAGGTGTCAAGTTGGGGTCTTCAGACAAGGGCTGCATAGAGAACCATAAGTTCTGTCTTATGTGGGGAACCCCTTCCTGATGGTCGGAGCGAGCAGAGCTGCTGATGTCATTGCTAATGTAGTCTAAGCTAATGAATCTCCCTCCCTGTGGCAATGAGGTGCAATGCAGAAGCCCTTGAAGGGGACAGGTGATTCTTAGCCCAGCTGGTCACCCCTGGATCTCAGAAGCATCGTGGAGGCTTCAGATCCAAATCAAAGTATCAGCAGGCCCATATCCCTCAAAAACCTGTAGGGAGAATCCTTCCTTCCTTCCTTCCTCCCATTGCGTGGCCGCTGTCAGCCTTGGTAGCAACTATCTAACAGCTAGCAACTTTACTCTCCAATTTTCATCACACATTCTCTCTCTCTCTCTCTCTCTCTCTGAAAGAAGTGTGGTGGGAGGGAAAGAAGAGAGCAGAGAGAGATAGGAGAGGGATGGGAGGAGACTCTGCCTACAGTTTCTTGGTAAGGCACCACGAGAGAGGGGTCATACCTACCCAGTCTTTCTGTGAGAGAGATACTGCCTGTCTAGTCTAGCTGCAACTGGACATTCGGTCTCGTTGTTTGCTCTCTTTGCGAGCTCCCTTACTGGAAGGCCCACCACACGTTACATTGCACACATCGCCTCCTTGTGCTGTACTTGTGCCCTGCTGCAGTTGTGCTACTTGGGTGTGGATGATCGGAGCTGGAACATGGGCAACACAGACTGCATTCCCCTTGCATTTAGTTATCAAATATTTATGCCTGTAAATAATTTATAGATCAGTATTTAGCCATCACATTTCCTGTGTATAGTAGATGCTGAGCACATTCTTAAATACAAGGGGAATTATATAATTTTATAATTAATTTATGAGACAGAGTGTCTTGCATTTCGGGTTAAATTGTATTGAGAAAAAAAAAAGTTGAAAAGCCAAACCCCACTACCATTAAATGTCACTTTGTTTGGAAACAGAATTTTTGAAAATACTTTCAAATTTCAGTGACGTCATTTGAGAGGGCCTGAAGGTAAAATAAATAAGCATCCATATAAGAGGAGAAGCATTACTACACACACACACACACACACACACACACACACACACGGGAGAGACCCAGAGCATGTGTGATGAAAACTGGAGAGTAAAGGAGCTAATTGGGGAATACCAAGGCTGACAGCAGTCATGCAATGTGAGGAAGGAAGCAAGAAAGGGCTCCCCCTACATGTTTCTGGTGGAAGTGCACCTGCTGACACCTTGACTTTGTATTTGAAGCCTCCAGACTAAGACAATAACCTCCTGCTGTCTTAGGTGCTCATTTTGAGGCACTCTGTTGGGACTGAGACAGGAAACGAGTGCAGCTTTTCTTTCAGGACAGCTGTCACATGGAGGTTTATGGAGCGCCATGGTGCTCCCTGCAACATTAAGTTATTTCTAGGGATGCATTGCAAATGCAGTGGGACTACTTCCCTGGGGCTCAGGGACACTGTGAGGTGATCTGATGATTTGGCAGAGCTGGCCTTGGTAGGAGAATTGCTGAAAAGACAGCCTGGGTCCCTGGAGTTTTGTAGCATACTTTAACATAACGTTTGAATTATACGTTTCTTTCCAGGGATGCTGGGTGTTTAAAAAGAGGTAGAGTTAGAAGCAGGAAACCTGACAGGAGGCAGTTATGCAAACTGCAGCTTTCAGCCTCTGTATTTATTAAGGCTGCATTTTTACAGGCAGGAAAGGCTGGGAACCATAAACCAATTCTGTGTTGCTTCGCAATCTCCTGTAGCTTGCGGGTTCTCCAATTGCTGTGTATCTTGAAATCTGTATATTTTGTTGAATTTTGCATAACGGCTTTGTGGTATAGGCTGTGCATTTCAAATATGTGGTATGTTTGATCTCAGGAAAGCCTTAGCAGTACCTGGCAAGTTGAGTGTCTGAATTAAAAGTTAAGCTAAAGGCAAGGGCACATGCCCCCAACAAATGTCTTTGATTTCTTTCTAGCTGTCATCATGGGTAACTAGAAAGAGGATTTTAAAAGCAGCTGAACTGTGACAGAGACACTGGCCTCATCACGAGTATTGCACTGAGTAACATGAGACATACTCATTTTTAACCTCATGGTGAGTTGTGACAGGAAGGTCACAATGGATAAGTCTTCCAGTCATGTGTTCTCCAAGTCTAGTCCTAATACCTGCCCTGGGGGCTATGATCTAATCACAGTTTCCCTGGTGGGTCGGCTCAGTTAAGTGGAAGCTTGTCGGCATCTCTTTCCTAATTTTAAGCAAATATATTAAATTATGAGCCACGAAAAATTAGGAATGACACAAACTCATTTACTGTCACTTTCCCTGAGTAAATTAAAATTTAATTGAAATGAAACTAACAGCAGACAAAAATGTCCTCTTCTCTTTGGAACTGTGATGACTTCTCTAGAAGGTTTTAACTCAAAACAACCACAAAATCTGCTTTTTACCAATGAGGAACTGATGTGTCTCATTTCTAGCACAACAGAAGAAATGAAGTTGATTTATGAAGCTCAGATTATACTTCCCCACATCATGAAGTTCCTAATCCTGTTATATATACAATAGTTTCTTCTCTGCCTGAAGAAGCAATCCATTGCTCCTCTCAGGCATTGTCCTAGCAGTGAGCTTTATCACTGGCACTCTGGGGCTCACTGGGAGCCATTTGGATGGGACATTGGATTGTAAGTCTTTTATTTTTTTATTATTATTACTTAAAAAATACCAATCCAAATTCCCACTTCTCCCCTCCTCCCAGTCCCCTCCCCCTCCCTCCACAGACCTTCCCACCCCACCCCTCCAACCCTAAGGGAGTGCCATGCACCGCCCCCCCTTGTGGAAAGTCCAAGGCCCTCCCTACTACATCTAGGTTGAGCAAGGTTTACATCTAAAGAGAATAGGATCCCATGAAGCCGGTATATGCAGTAGAGACACATCCCAGTGTCACTATCAGTGGCCCCTCAGTCTGCCCCAGCTGTCAACCCATGGTTGTTCCCATTCTTCAGAGGGGCTTGGTTGTTCCCATGCTCGTTTACTCCCAGTCCAGTTGGAGTTGGTGAGTTCCCATTAGCCAGGTTTCTTGCTAACTCCATAATGGCCCCTTCAATCAAGCTCTTTCCTTGCTCTCATTTCTGTCCTTCCTCCATCTCGACTGTCCCATTCCCTCAAGCTCTCCTCAACCCTCCTTCTCCCCTTCCTTCTACTCCCTGTCCCCCTGCTCCCAAAGTTTTGTCCGGTTCCAATTTCCAGGTGGGTCTATATATGTTTTTCTTTGGGTTCACCTTATTACTTAGTTTCTCTAGGATCCTGAACTATAGACTCATTGCCCTTTGTTTATGACTAGTTGGATTGTAATCTTGATGGTGCTCACCAATGGCTTACATTTGCTTGCTTCGTCCTGGTGAATTATGGGAGTTGAAGCTTCTCTAAGCCTCTGCAGTAGGACATAGGACAATCCAGCTGGAAATGACCTGGAAACTTCCTCCCTGTTTGCTAGCTTCCCTGGTGTCAAAGGTGCTGTTCAAACCCCTGGAGGAGAAGAGGCATCATTCAACTTACCCATTGGTGGACTCAGCATACGGGGTATTGACCTGCCAGGCAAGCTAGGCCTGTTGGTACAATAGCAGTGGAACATTTACGGAAGTAATTGAATGTGAGGGCTATTACACATGAGGCAATCCATGCCTGCACTTAAAAACTTGTTCAAAACTCATGGCTGGAGAGGTCACAAGGCCAGGGCTTAGGGAAATCACTACTATTATAGTTTCCTAAAGAGACTCAAAACACTGCCTTCTAGATATTTATATTTCTTCTTGCAGATCAGTGCCGTTCTTAATTTGGATCACAGAAGCTTCTTTCTGCTCATAACTGGTCAAGTACTTCGAATGACTGACTTCTGAGTGCTCAACCTTATATGGCACATCTAGGTCAGTGCCCCCAGAGGGCAGGTGACATGGTGGAAGGGGCAAAGGAAGGCTGCGAGAGCTGGAGGAGGGTGCAGAGGTCTGTGAGATGCTGTCTTCAGGCCAGGAGAGGGTGCTCAATCAGAAGCTCACAGCAGCTGGAGATCCCTGCTTAAGACCCACGTGAGAACAAACCAATTGAATTTCTAGAGTGGTTGGGGAAGCAGCTCTGGAGGCCCTCTCCCTAACTGAGGGACTTTTGGCAACTGATGGCTGCCAAAAGAGGAAGGAGAGTCACTTTTCTCTGGGGGTGTGACCACTGTTAGGTTACCCATGCTAATTGGAGGAGACTTGATAGTTTGAATGAGAATATTCCCCAAAGGCTCATAGGTTTGAATCCTTGGTCCTCCAGTTTGAAACACTTTGATGTTTCAAAAACTCATCCCTAGCCTGGTCTCTTTCTCTCCCTTGAACTTGCAGATCGTATTTGAGCTTTAATACCAGTGAGTAAGAGTGTTATGTCTGCCTGCCAGCAACTGTGCTACCCTCTGTGGTGATCATGGGTCCACATTCTGAAACTGGAAGCAAGCCAAGTAAATGCTTCCTTTTATAATAGCCTTGTTCATGGTGTCTCTTCACAGCAATAGAACAGTAACTAAGACAGTAGGTTATAAAACATCATGAAGGACTCAAATGTGGGAGTGTGTGTGTTAGGCATTGAGCAAGACTCAGGGGACAGTGAATATTATGGAGATGAGTTGTATGTATGTGTGAAATTATCAAAGATATATAAAAATATTAAAAGTATAGATGAACCCTGTACCCATGGGCACTGTGGGAACTGAAGACAGAGCATCACTGGAGGGTACCACTCTATGTGCTGTCAAGGTCCGGTGCCAGTCTGGACCTGAAATTATTTCTACGACCCAGAGGGGAGGCGTGGGATTAAAGACACAACTCACATGGCCTTTTCGGGAGGGAGATTCTCAGTGATTCCTCCGATATCCTGAATTCACATCCTGAAAATTCCTAGCGTTTAATTCTCTAAACAGCCTTTATACCAAAACGTAAACTGAGGGTAAATTCATTAGCATTCTGTTTCCTAGGTAACCAGGTGAATGACTTTAGTCACATTTACATCTTTCTATGCCCTCTCTTCTTCCTATCTTCCTGCTAGGTATGCCAGCTCTGTCATGTAGGCCGAATTAGCATCCCTATCCCAGGTGTCCTCCAAATTACAAAGAAGGAGCAGAACAACATTAGCATATCCTGACCCTGGTGACAGGCCTGCCTGTAAGTGCCGGGTGACCACCTCCTGTGCGGCAGGTGCAAACTGTGGCCTGAGATTCTGGCTGCCATATCATGTGCCGAATGTGAACACAGCCTGTGAGTTAAGGACACAGTAATGAATTCTACTGTTTGTTAAGTAAAGTAGGGATCAATGTTAATCTCCATGAAGAGGAAACAAACTTGTGAAATGAGGGGGTTCATTTTCTCTATTTAAGCAACCCCATCCTCTGAGAAACGAGGGGTCAAATTTAGGTTTCTAAGTTGAAAGAAAAATTCAAAACTTACGTTGGTCATTTAATACATTTATGGGAAAAGACATTTCCAGAGTTACACCATTACTTCTCTAACTCACATATTATTATAAACAAGCTCTGAACATTAGGAATCAAGAATTCACATAGTTTTGCTCTCTTCTTTCAATATTAGATGGCATAAATATTGACATTTTTACATGCAATTAATTACTTGTAAAATATTTAATGCTTTAGAAAATATGTATTTTTGGGTTTCTTCTTTTATTGCTGTGATAAAGACCACAACCAAAAGCCACTTAGGGAGAAAAGGGTTTCATCTTACAGCTTGCAGTCCATAATGAAGGGGGGTCTGGGCAGGAACTCAAGCAGGAACCTGGATGCCAGAACTGAAGCGAAGACCATGATGGAGTGCTGTACACTGGCCTATTCTTCCAGGCTTCTTATACCCAAGGCTACCTGTCCAGGGATGGCACCACCCACAGTGATCTGGCTCTTTCACAGTAATCATTAATTAAGACAATTGCCCACAGGCTTGCCACAGGACAATCTTATGGAGGCATTTTCTCAATTAAGACAATCCCTTTTCCAGATATGTCTAGGTTTCTGTCAAGTTGAATCCCTCCCCATTTGTTTATATACATTACTTTCATGTTCCACCCAAAGAGAATGAAAATGACTTTGCATTGGTTTAAGTTCCCAAGTTTGTTTTGAGTGGCTACAGTTGAGTCACACGAAAACAACCCAGTGAAGAAGCCACCACCAGCAAACCATCATCTTCTCCAAGTAATCAGTTGGCACTACTGCCTGCAAGAGTGGACAGCCCTTGGGAGCAGACAGAAGGAGGTTGGCCTCAAGGAGATGCGCGCAGAAGCCTCCAGGAAACCCGTAGAGACCCCCATTGGCACGGTAGCGGTGCAGCGGTGAGTCCTGAAACCTGTTCCCCTTGGCGTCCATCCTTGAACAGTTTCAGAAGACACAAGAACCTGAAAATCTCTGAGCAGCTCTGCCTTCAGACGGTCTGGTCGTCAATCCCCACATGGTGTTGACAATGATCTTGTGACTTACATGCTACATTGTGTCACACCATCTTTGACTACTGTATACTTCAAACACATTCAGAACTAATCCAGAACTTAAAAGCTTTTAAACATTTACATATTTTTATTTTATTTTTGAGACAGGGTTTCTCTGTGTAGCCCTCGCTGTCGTTTCACCTTGTAGACCAGGCTGGCTTCAAACTCAGAGATCCGCCTGCCTCTGTCTTCCAAGTGCTGGGATTAAAGATGGGTGCTACCACCGCCTGTCATATTTATGTTATTTTTAAAGAAATTTATTTTCCTAGTTTGTTCTTTTTGATCTTGTATTATAGCTCCCTAATCTGGTTTGTCTGTATTTTCTGAGGTGCTAGTTGATTTTTTTTTCTTTTGTCCTATTTGAGTTTCATAAACATTGACGGAGGAACATGATGGAAAAACAGCTTCTGCTTGTATTTTCGTATATATCAGTATATACTAGCTTTTAATGAGTGTTTGTGTCCAATGGAAACACGGGTGATGAGAATTATCATATTTATCTTTTTCTTGTACATCTTCTATATTTAGAACATTTATATCAGCCACAGAAAGCTAGGTATCAGTGGGAAATGAGATAAAGTAAAGAAAGAAATTGGAATGTGGCTGAGTCAGGAGAATTTCCCAATGCAACTGAGTTGATCAGTGTTAAGTTGGGAGCTTAGGCCCCAGCTCCTTGCATCTATCCTAGATCCCTGACTCTGAGAGTTAGTACTCTGGACTCCAAATCCCAGCAGGCCAGGTCCTGATCCCTCCCTGGGTGAGGGGGAGGTCAGGACCACTCCCAAGAATATTGAAGTGAACTCCGAGGTCTCCTTTTCTCCCTTCTGGCGGCTTCCCGGTTCCCCCTTGGGGCCACCCGAGAGTGCAGAACTCCCATTAAACCTGGATAACTCTTAATTTGTCTTGTTTTGATTTGGCTTGATTGGGAATTTGCATCGGTGGAGAGCTCCTGTTAGGAAAATATTCCTAACATCTTAGAGGTTCCACTGAGCTAGGGCAGGCCCTTTCCACGCGGCAGGCTGTGTGTTGAAAGCCTACAATTCGAGTTCTCCACGCCACACTTAAACTGGCTTCTGGGCTATAGCGGCTGCATCTTGGTGAGTCCCTTTTCTTGTCTATGCTATAGGGTTTTGGGGGAACCCATTCGTACTTATTTTTGTTGTTTTTCAGACCTGTCGAAGTCGCAGCTGGCGCCAGGGGTTCAATTCCCAGCCAGTCTTGGCTGAGGTGGAGATCTGTTTGTTTTGGGACGCCAGGCATTCAATCTCCATGGCCTCATTTGGACCTAAGAGCCATTTTGGCAGATGTGCTGGAGTGGACTTAGGTCACGAAGTTGGGCATAGACTCTAAAATGGGTACTTGCAATTCAAAACCAGATCCGCCGTTGCCCCTGTAATGCTTCCTTACAAAAAAATCTTTTTAAATTGAGCCTGTCTGATACAATCTGTCCCAAACGGCTAATTTCCCTATGTACTAAGTCTTGAGCTTACCACCCTCCAGGACCTAAAAAAAAATATTCCTAACAATCAGCACACTATAGCTTTTTATCTTCACTTGTTATTAAATCTGGATAATAATTGTGTCCTAAACATTATTTAGTATATTTGGAAGGTTTTGCATTCAGGTAAAAACTCTGTAATAACTAATATTTAATCAGATAAGCAAAAATTTTAAAAAATGAAATATTGATTTGTAAGCAACATAATCTGCAAGTACTCAAAGCAGGACACACAGACCAAGGGCAGGACACACTGACTGAGGGCAGGACACACAGACCAAGGACAGGACACATGGACCCAGGGCAGGACACATGGACCGAGGACAGGACACACGGACCCAGGGCAGGACACACGGACCGAGGACAGGACACACCGACTGAGAAGGGAAGTGGGAAGCCCCCATGCTATGGACTCTTCTCTGATTCAGTAACCTCTGAGTTACATTCCCTTCCTTCTCAGTAATTTGTAATCAACACCTTCATAGAAATGAAGACAGCAATGACCTGGCTAATAGCAATATGTTTCAGTATATATATAACAGATCCGGTCCTGAGACCTACTTAGCCTTCAGAATGTTGCCCAAGGATAGGGGTAGGGAGGTGGGACATGGAGAGTAGGGGAGTAGGGGGGTAGGGAGTACTAGGAAGAATACTCACCCCGTGGCCAGGCAGTCACGTGAGCAGGCATTGTCTCCCCATTATGATAGTCCTGTGACTTCTACAGCACAAAGGCTGCCATGTATTCTTGTGTCCTAAAGGGGCTGTCTATCCCCACAGCTCCTCTTGATTTTATGTTAAGGTTGCTGTTACTGCAGACTAAATGCATTGGAAAAACTGGTCAAAATGGGCAAAAAAAAATTATAAATGTATAGGTAACTCTTGACATGAAGTAAATGTTCACAGTTTTTTTTAGGTTTCAAATGAGTGAAAGAGATGTGTGTGTGTGTTTGTGTGTATGTGACTTAATTTATTTTAAAAATCCTATAATTTGTCTTTAAAATTACTTTTCTCGAGTTTTTGGTGATAATTTCATTTTCCAATGTATTTATTCACTGGATAAATTATTTGGAACATATACAAGCAATATAGATGTCTTCCTAGTTGTAATATTTTATTGAATATATACAAAATCCTATTTAGGAGCTGGAGAGATGGCTCAACATTTAAGAACATTTGTTGCTTTTCTATGGGACACAGGTTTGATTCTCACCACCCACATGGCAACTCACAACCATCTATAAACCAAGTTCCAGGGGATCCAATGCATTCTTCTGACATCCACAGGCACCAAGCATACATGTTGTACACAGATATTCATGCAGGCAAAAACAGACATACACATAAGATAAGATAATAAAATAAAATAAAAATAACTTAAATATTTGAGTTGAACTAAAATGACTATATATTCTTCTTTGACAGTTTGCATGAGGTTACCAGCCGCTAAGCTAATTTGGTTCATTTTGATCTCTATTACTGACGTGTAGTATCTCTGATATAATCCGATAAATAATTTGCTACTTGGCAGATTGCACTAAGGTTCTGGGGTTTTGCTGGGAGCATCATGTGCTTATGAGCCACCCATACTTGCATTGCCTGCTGGCTGTGCAATTCTGGCAAGACATTGATCTCTTTGTGTCATTCCATCATCTTTAAGAAGATGGCCACGGGGCTGTCTGCCTTAAGGCTTAGTGTAAAGTGTGTAGCCTCAAAGAATCATGTGAGGTAGAAAGAGACAGGCCAGTCTTGACAGCACAGCCCACCTGGCGCCCGGAACAAATCCTGGACTGTGTATTCCTCCACATTGTCTGAACTAGTCCGGGTTGCCCTGAGGTCTGTGCTATTTGCTGATGCAGCCTGCCTCTCTCTGGGGTTATGGGATCAGAGACTCACACAGTCAGCTAGGCAGGACCTTGACTGCATGAAGTGTCTTTCTTTCTCAAGAGTTCTTTCTGTTCCATTCCGAGCTTAGAGATCATCTGTCATAAACACTAGCAGTGTTCTCTGTGTTGAGATCAATCCTCCTCTGGGTTTCTTCTGGAGAGGTTAATTTCTGCTTTCCCAAAGAATGCAAAGCAACATATGTATGGTAGATTTGCCTGTCTTAAACATTATGTTTCCTTTCTTAGCTCTGTGTGTCTCTTCCGGACCTGTGCACAGGACTGACCTTTAACTTTGCATAGTTTTTCTTATTGAAAAATCTGTCATCGCAGTGGGGACTTGGTCATGGTTAGAGCATGTCAGATCAAAGAAGGATATGGCTAGTCACTCAATGGGTGGGCATCCAGGAGATGGTAGGAGAACACAGTGGGTGGAGACTTCCCCCAGAGAGGAGTCTGCTGCTGGGATTAACTTCATTATGCGGACAGGAAAGAGTTCCGTGCACAGGAGGAAAGCAGACAGTTCTTTAATTTAGACATAGACTTGTGTATGATACTAACTATAGTTTCCTTTCCACTAGATAGGTATCCTTATTCGACCTTCCCAGCCCCTATTCTCACAACACAAGCCATCCTTCTGCAACCTTCCCCTACCCTACCACCTACTCACCTTTCTGAGATTTATTACTGTAGTCAAAGAGGGCATTGGCTGATCAACACTTATCAATCAGAGTGGACGGTGGCTGCAAGGTAAGTAGACCACAAAGACAACACAGCACTGTGTGGATTGATGTCTGCTTCAGTGAAAATAACAAAGACACCAACTGTCATTATCTCCCTCATTAAGTATTAGCATGTGACAGGCCTTGAGGCCTTTTATGTGACAGGCTGTGTGACAAACGACAATTAAGGTATGACTTGGCAAGTTTCAGCAGGAGATGCTATCTCGCCCCTTGTCTGCTGGAGGACATGCCCAGCCGTCTGCCTGCCAATAATAAAATGCATTGCATTGCAAGAAGGTGACCTCCTCGATCTCTAACTCTGCTGTGTCTGGGCACCACTGCTCCAGAGACTGAGTGGCTGGGCAGTTAGCAGTGTGGGTGGCCCTTACACAAACGCATGAATGAAGGCTGGGAAAAAGTCGGAAGTAGAGCTGGAGTGGGGCATGGGTGGCTGCTCAGCCAGGAAATACACTCACTCCTGTGAGCGAGAGCCATTGTTACCACCACGGCCGAGGTCCCTCCTTTCTTGCCTGCCTGTTCTCACTCTCACACAGACCTCTCTTCCTCACCAGTCTTCTCAAAAGCTCAGCATCCACTATGCAAATTAACGAGGCTACAAATACTCTGACTTCCAGGGCTGGGCTGTGTTTCTTCACACCCGGGCCCTGTCCATTAGTGGGGAAGATGACTTCTCAAGCTGGTCCTGCCCCTGAGACACTCACATGTGAGAATACAGCAGGATCAGTGAATTCCAAGACATCCACATCTTCATGTCTCAATGATAAGGGGACCAGTCTTAGACCTTTACAGGCATCCCTACAAGCATAGGTGATCAAGCCAGCTGCCCTCGTAGACAAGGCGAGTGTTGTGTCTCTTTATCTATCTTTGGCCTCAAGGCTTTTTACCTTTCTTACTTTCTTGCTGTCTGTATGTCTGGCTGGTTGGCAACTGCCTGGCTTCTTGCCCCAGTTGTCTCCTCTCTTCTTCTCTCCTTCTTCCTTCTATCCTTTTTCAGCCTTAAATAAATGCAGCATAAATAGTAGTAACACATCCTTGCCTAGTTAAGATAATATTCCACAACCAAATGTACATAATGAGGAAAATTTAAAATGAGTGATTGTGTTTAAATTTTAAGATGAAGTGAATTGAAACATGAAATTTCTACTTAAAGATCAAAATACTACAAAATGAAAATTTTGAAATGGAGATTGTCTATTTAAAATTTTAGTCCTAGGCCCACCCCCATCCCTCCTGGCCTAGGAAGGAGTGCATTCAAAAAGACACAGGGCAGGGCACCATGCCCTCTTTCAAGGAAGAAGGGGGAGGGAGGAGGGGTGGGGGGGTAGTGGGAGGGGACCGGGAGAAGGGGAAGAAAGGAAAAAAAATTTTTATTTCTTTAATTATGTTCTTGAATGGAAAAAATAAAACAAAACAATGTATGGAAAAAAATTTTTAGCCCTATTGAATATTTAAATTGTAAAGGGCAAAGATCAGTAACATTGGGATAGTTTACATTAATATGTTCTCTTAAGACATCTGAATGTAATTTGGTACGAATATGCTTAGAATGTAAATATCAATGCATTTGATGGTGTTTGGCATATTAAGAATTCATACACTCTGACAGAGCAAAACACTCCAAAGTGTGTACCTGGCACACTCATCTGTACACACATGGGCATATACACCACACAGTCATACCGCATATACACCACATACACACACAGAAATTTATTTTAAAAGTAAGTGAAAGAAATGAGTCATAAAAGACCCCAAATCACGATTCATTTACATGAAAAGTCTAGATCAGTGAATTCTGTAGGTACAGAATGTAAATTTGCTTTTATTTGGTGGAGAGGACTTGGGAGTGGTTCTCAGAGGTGACAGAACATTGCAGCATTGACTGTAGGGGTGAGGACACAGTGGAGGACTCCACTAAAATCATTGCACTGCGTATTTCACTCTGCTGTATGGAACACAGACCTGTCATTCAAGACAAGCTCTTCACTACTGACATAAACTCTCAACACAACCATATATTTTAAATGAGTGAATTTTGTGGTTTCTAGTTATATTTCAATAAAGATAGAAAATAAAGGACTAAAAATACAAAAATAAATTCTCTCTTTGACCTAGAAGTTACTTTTTAAAATAAGCTTAGCTGATCTTACTGGGAATTGAAAGTATTCAGGTGTGTTTATGGGTTCAAGGCTGACTACTCTGCCAGACCTAGCAGGTTCCATTTTTATATTTAAGTAAAGATCATGCGCACAGAGACACACACATACACACACTTGTAGCAACAATAAAAGGAAAAGAGGCTATCAACTCAAATGGGAAGGACATGGGAATCTGGGAGCAGTGGATGAAGGAGAGGAAGCTCAAAGTGATCTATTTCAGTTAAAATGTATTTAAGTAAATGTTCACGTGGGACTCCCTAAGAGCAAACCTGGATGTCGGTGCAGAACAACAGGTCTCCACCACAGACTATTAACACAGTCCTGGAGAGGAATGCGTGGCTTCTATGGACAAGAGTGTGAGATGAACGTTGTGACCACATTGCAGAAGAGTACAAACATGTGGAAGAAGACTTCACACAGTGTAAGTAGTGATGCAGATAGACAACTTGTAATAAACCCACGTCATATTCTTCTCTAGCACATCCACACACGTGTCTTCAAACAGCACCAAGGAGTTTGAAGTATAACCCTGCCTGAAGTGAACTGCTTTTGATATGAAGTAATTCACTTACATTTCCAGCTTTAGCCTATGTGGGATCTGCCAACTCAGACCCCTTCTCTTTAGGTCTCACAAATAGGAACCTTCTCTGAGGTCTCAGTAGCTCATGTGATCAAGTCCCTGTGACCCACGGAAGTGTATTTGCTAAGTTCTCACTGTCCCCACTGAGACTCTCACTGATAGACTCTTGGGAAAGTGCGGGTCATAAAATAATAGCCATTCAGATGTGGGAGAGAAGAAATTTACATATTCCTATATGCAATGCTCGCCCAAACTCCTACAAAGTCTCTAAAAGAAACTCCATAGCAGAATGCTGAATATTTACTTTTGCTAAAATTTTTAAACTGCGTACAAGTTATCTATATTAGACAGGGATGACTCAGCAACTATCATCTCATGGACTCAGTAGTGAAAAGAATAAATCTGTTGTAATATAAAAATCAGTGAGTTTTCAAAAAACATCTTGTACTTATCCTGATAATTTAATTATAAAAATTTACAAAATTATCTCCAATAGTAATGACACATGTAAAGCACAAAATATGACTTAAAAGTGTCTTATATCAAGTAGCAAGGCATATTTATAAGATCATATTAATTCAAATGCTATGTTATCGATATACAGAGAGGTGCCAGGCACTTAAACTAGTGATAACAAAAAAAAGAATGTAGAAATCTTTTTTTATCATAAAATTGAATTAATTTATAATAAAGGAATTGTCTTGAGTCAGTAACAAATAAAGGAACCACAAAAATAAGCTCCTGGAATATCATATAATAAACAAAACCAAATTTGGGTTACAAATATAAGAAGGTATATTAATGTGTTGCTTAAAAAGAAAATATGGGCTACCCAATGCAGACAGATCATTCCTGAAGCCATTTACACACAGCAACAAAATGGACTCAGCAGGTCTTATTTCTATAGATTTGAGCATTCATACACATGCAAAGGCATACATGTGTATGTAGCAATGATAAAGAAAAAAGAGGCTATCAGCTTGAGAGTTGGGAGCTAAAGGAGGAGTTCAATGGAGGATAGATGGAAGGGGTTGGAGGGAGGAAAGGCATGGGGGGGGCGATGTACTTCTATCTTAATTAAAAACACCAAAATTTAAAAATAGACTAAAATACAAATACAATGTTCATTTTGAACACAGGCCTAGAAGATACATTTGCAGTTAAATCACAAATGAGAGTTTTTCCTTTTATGAGGAAATCATAAAAGAACTTGGCAAATGGGACAAAATAAAACACGCTTGAGTGTGGCAAAAATCACTAAAAAATTAACCTATGAACTGAAAGCTTTTAAATGCTGCCAGCATGTACAAATACAATTATTACTGTTTAGAGTATATGGAAATATAAATATGTGACAGAAAACTGTAAGAATCTAATGGACCAGGGTACCAAGGGTGAGGAGCAGACACCCAAAGTTCTGCAGACAAACACAAATTAGGCACAATTCTTCCCATAAGAAACAGATGTGTAGAAAACACAGCCCAACCGTGCCAGGCTTCTTCCCAGAAAGATTTGCAAAGTTGGAAATACCAGAAGAGCCCAGCTGATTTGGTTGACACTGTAAAGATACAGGGGGCTGCTATTCACTCCCCAGACAGATTGCCGCAGGCTTCAGAGCTACTCGAGAGTGTTTACAGACATGATGGATGAGGTCTTTTGACCATACTTTTCCCTTCAAACCTTAAGACATACTTATGTGCAGACAAAATAAGACACAAAGAATTGTATTACACCTTTGCACTTTAAATTCTAGCAGGGAAATATCTTGTTGATCATGACAAGGAAAGGCGGGATCAGTCTGTGTCACCGTATCACATGCATCCCACTCGAAAGTCTCCAAACCTCCCATGTAGTGTGCCTTTCCATAGTCTTAAATGCAGTGCTGCTGGACTGATATAAAAATAACATGCAGCGCGAGTATATTCATATATATAAATTCATGCATACACCTACATACATATAAAATGTGCATGCATAAGTGTATATGCAAATTTATGTATGAATTAAAATAATTGCTTTTGTTTTTCTAAATATGGGGTGTTTTGCTAGATAGATTGCTTTGTGTTATGAATTGTTTTAGTTTTAATTCAGTTTGGGGGTATTCTCGTAGTAATATATTTACTTTCATTTTGTTTGTTTATATTAAATTCCAGGGAGTGCATTTGAGTACACACATGTGCACCTGAGTGTTTCTGCACCATGCACACTTATAAATGAGTATGAACACCCTGTATGTACATATGCACTGTGAGCAGGAATATGTGTGTGTGTGTGTGTGTTAGAGTTGGGAAAAATGAATCTCTAGGCTGAACATGAATTCCTAAGAAAATGCAAACTGGTCATGTGTATTCTAATTTATTTGCTTTGGATTTATCTCACTGACTGAGTTTAGTATTTTGTTTTGAATCTTTTCCACATTCAAGAAGAGGAATGGCTTCTAGCCTTCCTTTCCAGCCATGTCCTTCCTGACTTAGCTTACAGAGTTTTCTGCATGATGAAACACTGCTCTGCTCACTGATACTGCATCTGCTTGTTTCTCAAGCCACTTTCTGTTATGTAACACTAAATTTCATTAGGTTTTATCATCATTGCTAGTTATTCCAATATCGGCCCTTTGACAGTCATTTTGTGGAGCTGTTATTTATCCATCCATAACTCTATTCAGAGGATCTTTGTTATGTAATTCCGCTCATTATGAGTGGGTTTAATAAGCTCTGTGTTAATGAGGTCTCGCAGTCAGAAGAGTCGGGTATAAAGGTTGGACATGATCAGTGGCTGATTTAGATTTCAAGCCCTTTCAGTGCCAGAAGTGAATGGGGAGAGCAAACACTAGGTAATGAGCAAAGGGCCTGGCGCCTTGCAGACTGTCTTAATTAGCTAACCCACACTGTCTGAGAGCAGTAGAAACTAAAATCACAGGATGCTCATGCTTGCAAATGTCATCAGTTATTAAGGACTTTGTTGGATACTTTGTTTTATCTCTGCAACGAGCTAATGAAGTTAATTTCACAGAGATGCTCTCTATAGACCTGAAGTCAAAAGAGAGAACATGGTCATATACACAGCTTAATCCATTTGTTTTGTATCGAGCAGGCTGGTGAAACCTTGAAGACGAAGACATAAAACATGATATGTATTGAAGGAGGGGAGCTTCTCTCTAGACATTGTTCTAAGAGTGAACTTCATTTGCATCTCTATGTTTTGCCAAGATGCCAACATATGATTTTCTGGTACACTTATTTTTAGTCTGGGTGACTTGATAAAGCAACACTACTGTCATTGTCATAGAATAATACTGTAATGAGGGTGTTTATGGCAAGGTAACCTGTGCACAGCCTCATTTACTGCCCTCCTGACTCCAGTCCACTTCAGGCTTGTTTTCTGTTTCTAATTTTTTTATTTAAAGAATGTTAGAGCAATGGAGTCTTCCAGTACATAGTCTTTCGTAACAGGCTTTCGCTGCACCCAGCACAATTCTCTAGTTCCATCCAGGTAGCTGCCCGCATGAACTGTGTTATCCTTCTCATGGTAGAATAGGACGCACAGCACATTTGGGTTGTCTGATTTGCATCCCTCGCTTCATGAAGGTCTGGGGATGTTTGAGGCGACCTCTACTGGCTCTGATTTTGCCACACTGTGTCATCCGCAGTGGAAAGAACAGCTCAGCGCATGGCTGTTCTTCACCGTCCGCTTCCTCCTGCTCCTCTCTTTCCCTTCTTTCAAACTTACATCTCTGATGTTTTATCTAATTTTGGTTTTCCTGATCGAGTAGTTAAATATTCCCCAAATTAGAAATTGCTCATTCTATCTCCCATATACAGTATCTTAAACCTACTAAGAATTTGAGTTTTATTATGAGTTTCCTAATTATCCAACATTTGTTTTATGCTACATTTTGGTGTCTGTCACTGTACATTTATCTCATTTTCATCTTGAAATTCATTCTGGTTGGGGTGAGGTGGCATCTCAATATGATTTTCATTTTGCAAATGGATCAGGATATTGGATGATTTTCCATGTTTATTGGCATAATGTAAAAGGAAGACTCTTTAGGGGTAGGAACAAACCATCATGAAAAGCAGGAAGATCAGGTAACAGGGTGATTATGACGGAAGTGTAGTGATATGAAAACATTAAAATAAAACATTTTGTATGATAAATGTAAAGTACAATAAAAGAACTCTAACATTTAAATGTTGCTTAATATCATCAACAAGTTTTTGAAGTTTTTTATATGTTGAATCCTGACTTTATCACCTACAGGTCTAGATCTTGATCAGTTTATCTGCCAATTAAAGAATTAAAAAACTGGAAAATCTTGAGCACAGCAGGTGGCAGCAGGGAGAGTCTGAGGCACATAAAGCAGGTGCAATAGGTTAAAACAAATAACAAAAAATGCTATTAAAAGCAAATAAGCACACACACACACACACAAACACACCCACTCTATATCTGATTCCAGCACTAACATCTGAAGAAGAATAACACCCACACTTATTATGTAGATGGAAATGTTTTCACTGATTTTTCTTCATTTCTGATATCATGAACCTCATTGGAGGGCATTAACAATTTTTAATTGAAAAAACTTTTTTTTCATACAATGTATTCCGATCACAGTTTGCCTTTCCTTTAACTCCTTCTAGGTCCTCATTGCCCTCACCCACCCACCCCCATGCCTTCTCTTAGTCTCTCTCTCACTCTCTTCACACATAAATCTATAGAAACACAAAGTCAGCAATGACTAGTAAGACAAAAAAAAGTTCAAAAACAGGTATGTGAGGGAAAAAAAGTCTACAAAAATATCTTTGAGTTCATTTTGTGTTGGCTGTCTACTGCTGGGCATAAGGTCTCCCCTTAAGTGTGGTTAATAACCCCAATGAGGCTCCATTGCACATAACTAGTTTTTCCTTTGCAAGCGGATGTCAGTTGGAGAGGGCTTCTTGGTTAGGGATAGAGCTTGTGCCTAGGTCTCTCTCTCAGCACTGGAACCCTGTCTGACTTAGACCCATGCAGGCGTTTTCCTCACTGCAACAGCCCAGTGAGTTCATCCATGCCCCAGTCCTGCTGTGTCTGGAAGACAGTTTCCTTGCTGCTATCCATCCTCTCTGGCTCTTATGCTTTTTCTGCCTTTTCTTCTGCATATTTTCCTGAGCCTTGGTGCTTGGGGAGGGAACAGTAATAAAGACATCCATTTAGGACTGGCTGTTCCAAAGCTTCTCACTCTCTGAATACTGTCATTACAAGTCTCTGCATTAGTTCCCATCTGCTGCAGGAGGAAGCACCTCAGATGATGTCTGAGTGTGGTACTGAATTCTGGATACAGCAGAATGTTATTAGGAGTCATTTCATTGCTATGTTCCATTAGCCAAGCAATAGTATTTGATTTTTCTCTAGGCCCATGATTTATCTGGTCTCAGGTTCTTGGCCACCGGAGCAGTGTCAGTCTTGGGTTTCATCTTGTGGGGTGGGCCTTAATCCAAGCAGATATTGGCTGGTTGCTCCCACAACGTTGGTGCCACTATTGTGCCAACATAGAATGCAGGCAAGTCACTGTTCTGGAGCACAGGGTTTGTAGCTGGGTTGGTCCTTTTCCTCCCTGGTAGCATGCAGGGTACCTTCTAGTAAGGATGTGTGAAGAATCTAGTCAGGCACCAGCTCTACTCAGCTTTTCAGTGTTCAATGAGATGTCAACGTTTTCCTCAGTCATAGAGCCTAACCATCAGTTTGCGGACAGCAATTAACAATCTTGGCAGTAACTCAAGTTCTCTGAGGGTATCTATGGGCCCCTTTGGTCAGCGACTAAACTAGATGAATTAATTCCTGGTGCTGTAGGTTTTACTCGGTGGTGAAAGATAATCTAGTTGGGATATCATATACCATGTTATTTAGTGATTTTATTTAGATTTCTTTTACATGTAAACATATATACATATATTGTGTGTATGTATGTATTTTAATGTATATATATATATACACACACACACCTAAGATGATTCTACAGTAGTAGGTTTCCATATAACCCCTAAAATGGGAAGGTGTTAACATTGTTTAGTATGTGATAACTGATAAAACTCTGTCATGTTTTGGTTTGCAAAATGTTTGAGTTATGAGGCTTGCATTCTGGATATGTGTATTTCCAGGTGGAGGGTCCTGTACCATTAAATGTCTTTTAGTTTTGAGAAAGAAACATTTCCTGTTTTCTGTGTCACTAATCTCTCTCAGCCTGATCTGCTAATTTGATCAGAATAATGAATTCCATTTCATTCCCCCCCTGGAGACTTACTTCATGAGGACACCATGATCTGTCTAATTTGGGCTGTTGCTTTGTTGTAGGTGCAACCAGCAAAGAGCCAGTCATGTACTCAGAAAGGTAGGGGACCTTCTTTACATGTGCTCAGACTAATGCCCCGAAAGGCACACCCCCTGCTCTACCCATGCTCCATTCCTGAAACTGTCCCCTGCCCCACCCCCACTCAATTTCTTACAGCTTTTATAGTTCAAGTAACAGTGTGGCCACCAAAGGGTAGTCTCTGAGTCCCACGCCAACCAAAAGGATTTTCCTTCACAGTTAGACGTGTTTCCAAGAACAGAAATTGCAGGAAAATAGTATTTGAAGGTAGATGTTTTGTCAGAGCAATTAAAGCATTTGAGGTAGCAATAAAAGGATTCCTTCCTTTGCAGACAAGTTCTACAGTATGACCTTTAGTCAGAGAGCTGTGGTAATCTTTCTATAAGGTAATTTCTTGCTAGTGTTTGTCTTGGTAAGATAAAAGGAAGGGGTTTTAAGAAATGGGCAGAAAAGTAAAATTTTAACTCATTCTATTTCTACATAATCCTGTGATTTCTAGGCAGAGATTTCTTTAGGCAATCATAACACCACCCCAGTAAATTCCATACTTATCATTTTGATCTTTACATTGATCTTATAGACTATTGCTTAATTCCTAGAGAATGAGGACATTCTGATCTGAAATGGTTTTAGTCAGAAGACAGAGTCTCTGATCCCTGGAACTGAAAATCATTTCTCTCGTGTATAATCTCAGGACTTACAGGGATGAGCTAACTCAGTCTTTGTTCAATTTCTTTGCCTTATGGACACTTCACTGTCTGGCCAATGACCCACATGATGAGCTGAGCCTTAGGTCAGCTGCCCACAGTCCCTTTCCTGTTTAGCTTATTTCTGCATTGGCATTAGACACTTCAACTAAATATCCCTTTCCTGTTAACCATACTGCAGCAAGTTTAGTCCTGAGCCTAGACACATGCAGAGAAATCTGTGAAGATCAGCACGACTGCTAGCAACATTAGTGTGAGAGCCCCAAGTGCAGAGCCAGTGGGAAGCAAGTCCCGAGCCTACTAGAAACTGCTGGGTTTTATCTGTCTAATTCAGTAGTTCTCAACTTTCCTAATGCTATGACCCTTAGTGCAGTATCTCATGCTGTGGTGACCCCCAACCATAAAATTATTTCATTGCTACTTCATAACTGTAATTTTGCTACTGTTATGAATCATAACATAAACATGTGATATGTGACCCTGGGGGGTCGCAATCCATAGGTTGAGTATCATTGTGACTACCACTCAAATGTAGCTTCTGGGGGAGTTGAGCGGAAGAGGCCTGCTGTAGGCGTCAGTGGATGTGGTGGCACGAGGATGCCTTCACAGAGTCAGTAGCGCCCTCTGTGATGCCCTGTCTGCACACGGAAGGTGCCCAGGAAGGCTTACCTCATGAGTGAAGACAGTATAGCATCATGGACTGAATCTTCATGCTGCTCAAATGCTCATGTGTTGGAGCATTGCCCTTAGCTGTGGATTAAACCTTTGAAAAGTGACTGTGATTGTGTCATTCAGGTTCTGACTTAGTGAGTGGGTCAATATGCTAATTGATTCTTAATTTGATGCCATTATTAGAGCTGTGGGGAAAATTTGGAGGTGTGGTCCTAATGGACACAGTGAGCCTCTTAGCAGCATGTCATCGGGTGTTACAGTGTGCCCAGGGGAGCTATTTCTCCCTGCTTTCTGGCTTCGGTGAGTTGAGAATCTCTGCTCCTCTCAGCCATTCTGGCCTGTATGTTCTATTCTACCTCACTGCATATTCGTGAGCAGCAGAGCAGCTGACCACGGACTGACATCTTCAAACCCGTGAGCCCAAACAGGTGACTTTTAAGCTGTCCTTTGTATAGTTCTCACAGTCACAGAGGAGCTAACACAGGTATGGCAGAAACATTTGCCTCCCACCTGCCTTCCTCACCCCTGCTTCTGTTGACACGGCGTGAGTCAGGTTGTGGGAAATTCACGCAGGTATTTTATCGTTGTAGGAGGAAAATGGCAGCCCTAGGACCCCAACAGGAGAAGCTTCCTTCATTAGAATGCACGGTGTCCTGGTTTGCTTTCTATTGCTGGGATAAACACCATGACCAACAGCCATGTGGGTTTACATGTCATGATCACAGCTTGTCATGGAGAGAAGTCGGGATAGTGGTGTGGGAGGTCATTCTGTCTATGTGTTGCTTTTATTGGTTAATAAATAAAGAAACTGCTTTGGCCTGTTGATAGGGCAGAACTTAGGTAGGCAGGGAAAACTAAACTAAATGCTGGGAGGAAAAAGGGTGGAGTCAGAGAGAGACGCCATGGAGCTGCCAGAGTCAGACAAGTCGAAACTTTGCCAGTAAGCCACTGTCACGTAGCAATATACAGCTTAATAGAAATGGGTTAAATTAATGTAAGAGTTAGCCAATAAGAAGCTAGAGCTAATGGGTCAAGCACTGTTTTAAATAATATGGTTTTCTGAGTGGTTATTTCGTGGCTGGGTGGCTGGGAACAACAAGAGGTCTCCCTACAACAGGCTAGGAACTCAAGCATGGAAGAAACCTGGAGGTAGAAACAGAAGTAGAAACCCTAGAAGAATACTGCCTACTGGATTCCTTCCTATGTCTTGTTCAGCTTGCTTTCTTATATGCCCCAGGACTCTTTGCCCAGGGCCTTCCCACGTGAAGCGTCAATAAACAAAATTTACCACAGACATGCTGACAGAAGAGTTACATGGAGGCCATCCCTCAAGAGAGATTTTTTTTTCAAACAATGTCTACGTTTATGCTAAGATGAGGAAATTAGCCTGTATCTGCAGCTAGAGAAGAACTAGAGAAAGCAAGCATTTCCTGGTCAGGCACATGGCTATGGTGTAAGAAAACAGATACATTACCAAAGAACAGCTCCAAGAAAGCTGGTTCTCCATGCTGGGTGCTGATCCAGGCTCAGGGTACCTTTCTTAACTGTCTGACATTTGCTTGCTTGCTTTTAATTACTGGCCCTGCTTTTAATTCATAACCTCAATAAAGAATACTATTTTTTGTCTAAGACTCAACTTATGGGTATAATTATGATATAAAAACACAATTGGGAAGAGGGTCTATATAGGTACTAGGGAAATTACAGATAGGCTTTTGTGGCGGGGGAGATAGCAGGTACACACGCACTGTTGTGTGAAGTTCAACAGAGGCAAGCACTCAGACACAGTTCCTAGACAATTGAAAGTCTTTATTCCAGGTGGCTGGGACCATATTCAAGTAAGTGTTCAGGAACCCAGGTGTAGACTTGTGTATCCAGAACCCAGGGTTTTTAATGTCGGAAACCACATTATAGCATCTCAGTCAGCAACTGTAGTGGGCTTCACAGAAGCCAGCAGTTTTAACAGAAGCTAAGATCAGTGATTACTTGGAGGGATTCCACACCAACAGGTAGTTTTAACAGAAACTAACTTAGCTACCATATTCTGACCTTGGTTCCTAGAACAGAGTTGGGTGATTTTCCATGGGACTCTCTATCAAAATCAGATTCTAGTTAAACCTGGAATGGCCTCAGCAGGAATACAAGATGGAGGAACCTCTGTACCATCTTCCCTCCTCACAACACTGGTTTATGATAGTTCAACTTTTTGTCTTCTTGGCTCGTGGGCAGGGGGATGTACTGCTTAGCATCATGGTCTTCTGAGTATCACTTTCTTTGACCTACTCTAAGCCAGCTGCATCAACTCCAAACCAGACATTGGCCATCTGTCTTCCTAAATGCCTCTAAATGGCATCTGAGTTGTCTGATAGCTTTCATTGCTCCTGACCTTGCACCCCTGCCTGACTTCTCACCCCTGCAGAGACAGACCTGGCATCACATTCGGTACCCAACACCTGCTGGCTGAGTCAAGACTGCGTTTTATGTCATCCACATTTCCACAGGCCAATAGATACTGTCATTAGAAAGTAATTATGCCTGATGATAGCCGTGGCCCCATTAATGGCAGAACTCTAGTGATGAACTATTCCAGACCCATTACAAGTCCCCGTTTCAGATACAAACTCTGGGGGTTGGTGGCTTTGATTTTTTTCTTCCTGTTGCCTTCAGAGGTTCAGTGATGCTTTTCTTCCTAAAGGTCTCATTAGTTTGTCATTAAGATGCATGGCCATGTTTCAGTTAAGTGAGCTCATTTGGTAGTTTGTGAAGAAACACAATTAGTAAAATAACTGGTGCATGTCTGAGTTTTTGGCAGGTCAACTTTGAAATGTTGTTTTGACAGATATTCTCAGAATAAAGGGAAGAAGACAGCTCATGCTGAACTGGGTCACGTGTGGAGGTGGTGAACATATGCTTCAGATTCTGACCTAAGTAGAAAGAAAAATACACACAATTTCAGCTAATTTTGTTCTTGACAGTAACTCAGGATATTTCAATGAAGAGATGCGCATATACCTTGGGGAATTAAGACATTGTTTGGCTGGGTATGAGCATAATGCTTTTATGTTTGAAGCTTGCTGGCTTTGTGAGATCATGTGTTCTATAAGCGGGGTCGGCATTTTGAGCTGTTTGTGGGCTTCCCCATCAACAGACTGATGTTGGGGCTCCTGGAGGTGAGGGTGGTAGTGGGGAGCGAAGTCCCTCCTCACCTCACTGTTCAAGGTGACGTCAGAAGTCACATCTGGATGTGATCTGATGGTTTGATATCCTCCGAGGAGAGGGGATTATTATGTGTCTTTCAGGAAGCATGCGCTCCACGTGGAGGACGGTTTAGAACCGTGATGTGAGGCTTCATTTTCTTGCACAGAGGCTTCATTTTCTTGCTTTACTGGCATGCTTCAGACTTCCAGTGATTCATTTCGTTTTTTGGCACAGTGGTGACTTTCTTTTTTCTAAGTTTAGATGCACAGTGTTTACTGCTGACTGTGGAGGCAGCTTGACTCCACGCTGTAACTTACAGAAGGAAACATCTCGAAAGCTTCCTTCAGTGGCTTCACTGGACGCTGCATTTTGTCAGGTCCTCGCGGTTCTCGTGCACACAGAAGTTTGAGAGCTGCTAGAAAGAAAATTGGCCTGGCGCAGCCCCAGGTGTTTACAATCTAGTCTCTAGCTAGGAGCTGAGTTTGGAGGGGCACAGCAGAGCAGAGGCCTTCAAAGGCCTCTCTGTGGAAGAGTCAGGGGGCATACCGTGCTCCACCTACGCATCAGTCAACCTGTGTCCGCGACTGCCTGTTTATGCTGCCTCAACCCTGGCCTCTGCCTCAGGCACTGACTCAATGACGTCACAGGTCACAGGGATGAAGGTCCTGTCCTCTGAAACCACTTCCTGCAGACAGTGAGACCCTCTCATGCTCAGCTTCCGTCTTCCAACACCCTTGCTCTTCTGAGATGCCTAGAGATTTCCAGAAGCTCTCTGTCCCTGTCTGAACTGCAAACTGACTCTCCTCTCTGCTTGTCTGAGAGGGAGCTGGTAGCATCTCCACCTCCTCATACCTACATCTCAGTAGGGCCTCCATTGTGCCTTCCCTAGAAGCTGCAGACACAGGACTGACCTCTCTGAGTTTATTTGGATATCCTCTGAACTTCATCTTTCCTCTCTAAATCTGAAGCCTAGTCTGACGGAAGGAGGCTTCTGCGGCCGACATGATCCCATCAGGTCCAAACGTTTCACCTGTTGACAGCAGCTAGCAGTGAGCTTACTTTGCCCCCCTGGGGCTGGCAGTGGTTTAAACTTCCTTGCCTATAGAAATGTTGCTGGAGCCTGTGGACTCCGCAGTGTCCCCAGCTGGGCACGTCAGCAGTTTCCTTTCCGAAGAACTTCACCCTCCCCTCAAAAGTTTTCTTTGTGAGGCTTTCCCCTTGCGTATCCAGAGCTAACTTCACTTCTCTGCCAAGCTTTCTGTGCTGTAGTGAAAATTTTCATCACGATTTGTCAGGCAAATCCCCATTAACCAAATTTGTTCTTGTGGTTCACCTCATGACCTTGTGCTTCACCTCATGACCTTGTGGCCCACCTCTCTGGTCCCCCAAAGGTTATTTTGGAGGACTCTATGAGAATGCCCCTTTCATAACCAGCTGTTAGTATGCTCTGAGATTTGCAGGCCATTTATGACTTCAGGGTGGGGAGATTTTTAAAGATATTATCCTACAGGTTTGCACAAGTGTTTCATAGTTAGACTCATGTAGCAGAATCTACCTGTAGATTGCTCTGCAAGTTGAGATAGAGATTCTGACCTAATTTTATTTTGTCTATAAAGTGAGCTTTTACAAACTGAGATATAGACTTTTTTGGGGGGTTCTAGTTCCTAGAGAACAGTGGTTTGTAGTCTAGGCTGGATACCAAGCCTGGGAATCACAGTCTGTGCCCTAAGCCAGGCTCAGTCACCCATTTCCTCAATAATCAATTACAAGGGTCAAATCAGGTTCAGTGGTTAAGATCCTTATTGCTCTTGCAGAAGACCTGGCTTATGTTCCCAGCACCTACAAGGTGGTTCCCAACCATCTCTAACTCTAATTTCAGGGGATCCAATGTCTTCTTCTGACCTCCACAGGTACCATACATGAATGTGGTATACAGATACCATGCAGGCAAAACACACATAAAATAAAATAAATAAATCTAAGAAATAAAAAAATAAGTGAGCAAATTACTAAAGGAAAACTGTTACCTATCTATTTGTTTATTTATTATTTGAGATGGTGTTTTCTGTGTAGCCCTCACTGTCCTAGAACTCTTTCTGTATACCTGGCTGACCTCAAACTCAGAGATCTGCCTGCCTTTGCTGGGATTAAAGGCATACACCACCATGTCTGGCTGAAAAAGAGATTTATGCAATACAACCACATTGGGAAGATGGACAAAGAAATCTAAAGACCTTCTCTCGTCTCTCTTCTGACCCTGAAGTGAAATTAGGGATTAGATAGATAACCAAGGATATAAACATTTGAGTTGTCATAGTCAAAGTGTGGTCCTGACCCATCATTGTCTGGGCTTCTGTCTCACCCTATAGGATTGTCTGATAAGTTGTTAAAACAGTATAAAATCTCTTACTGGGAGACGAGTTCCCTCTCTGGCTAGAACCTTTACATTTCCTCATCATTAGATTCCCAGGGAAATTCTAGGAGGCTGGTATACGCTCTTACCTGGTCCCACTCTTTCCATCTTGAAGGATGCTGGTCTTTGACTTCTCACATATGTATATAAGTGACAGAATAAGTCCTGCTTGTCTCAGCATTTGTTTATGAATATAAGTTGTTTCACACCATCATATAAATTTGGCACATTGTCTAATTCTCTCAAGTGTTTCTGGAGTCTGTTGAAGTACAGTAAATATTTCACTTTAGGAAGGATGGATCTATTAGCAGAATTCAAGTGATGCACCGTTTATTTAGTCTTTTGCTTTCCTTAGTTGACATTTAAAATTAGGTTCTCAAAAGCCAATTATGCATGAAATTTCATAATGAAACCTATTACTCTGTATGCTAATTAAAAGTAAGCTAAAATAAAAATAAAACTTTTAAAACGCTCTGATTAGCAGATGTACCTAGAATATTTCCTGGCTGTGTGATCAGCTACCATTATACAAACTTCTGTGCTTTGATCTATACAGCCACAGTTTACTCATGCTCTGTGTTGGTCTTTCTTTTGATTCTTCTGGATGTTATTTGTGTATTTAAACATTCCTTCTAGGAAATGTTCTAGGTTACCTTTACCTCTCCATCTTTATTCAGTTTCATTCATTTTGCAGTGACAGAACAGAAATCTCCGTAGACTCAGCTGTATGATGATTGAGAAGAATACTAGGAGGGGTAAAGCAATTAACATAGAATCTATATTTTTATTTTATTAACCAATGGCTCTTGTCAAAATCATAGTAGCTGTTAAGATCAAAATGAAATGAGTAAAGGAACACGACACTGTAGATTCATTGGCAGCAAGTCTGGAAAGGTGGTCTGCTCGCAGAACAGCATTGCGCATGCTCCTTAAAAAGGAGGGGGTCTTGGGCTCCTTTCACCTCCCAGCTGTTAGCATTTTAAACTGATAGGTGAGATGTGTAAGTAGAAAGTTTTAAGGAGGGTCTCAGGTGGTAATTTGAAAGAAAAATTCAAAATGAATTTGTAGGAAAACTATTAAATTGAAACGCACACACGAGTCCAGTGGTGCTCAACGTGGTGGCGTTCACCTTTAACCCCAGAGCGCAGGAGGTGGTGGCAGGCAGATCATCTCTGTGGGTTTGAGTCCAGCCTGGTGTACAAAGTAAGGTCCAGGACAGGCAGGACTGTTACACAGTGAGACTCTGTCTCAAAAACACACAAACGAACAACAAACAAAAGTTTCAGTGATTATTCTCCCAAATATTTTCACCATACTTACTAAACTCACCTCTAAGTTACAGTTGGAGAGGAAAGTGTGATTGCACTGTAGAGTGATTATAAGATAAAAGGATTTTTATCTTTAGCCTAAGGAAACAATAAACAAGGGCAGGTGAGATGGTTGGGGATGGGCTTGCCGCTAAGCCTGAAGGCCTGAGTTTGATTCTGTGAATGGAAACTCCTGAAGAGAAGCAGTGTCTGCAGAGACTGAGGCTGATCAGAATCTGCGTACTGGGCAGAGGTTGGAACGCTGCAAGTCCAGAGGCTAATCACCTTATCCTGGGCTAGTTAGAGCCCCCTGCAACAGCTCTTCCTTGGCCACCTCTGTGTCAGAACTAGCATCTTGTTCCTGACAGATCAAAAAGACTCTTTGAAATTTATTAACTTAGAACACTAGCTTCTACCAAACCCAAAGCTAAGGCTGTCATCAGATAGCATCTGGGGTCCATAGAAAAGGCTTCCTTCTTGCTCTAAGTGCCTCTCTGCTCTACCCATCAATGTATTTTAAACTTGCATTGATTTATGGCTTTCTCTATAACATTATCAAATCATCACGAAACTGCTTCCATGATGGAATATGGAACTTGGGGATCCAGGGCCATGGCCGCTTGAATTGGCTTCAGAATTAACTGTCTTGTTCTCTTTACTAGAGAGTGGCAGTCAACATATTTTGTTAATAATTTCCAGGATCCACATAGTACAAGGAGAGAAACACCTCCTGTAAGTTGTCCTCTGACCTCTGTGCATGTTCTGTGGCATGTTGTACATTTACACAAATGCACACCCACCCACCCCCATGCTAAATAAGAAAATGAATAAATGTAAAAAATAGAAATAATAAATAGCTATGTTTAGCCTGAGTAGGCATTTCATGATATGTGGTAGATGCCACAGCATACCTCATTAATATGATAGTTGTTATATTTTATATATCAGTTCTAAAAGAGGAAATGTCTCCATTACTCACAGTTAATTTTCAAAAGACATTGTTAGTTTTACTACCAGGTTATATATCCAAGGAAGGGTGAATGAGCAAATAATTTATTTTGCATGGTGTACTGATAAGGGGAGCTAAAATTAATATTTAGTCTTTAATAAGCATGAATCAGATATAGCCCACTCACCCCTAGATATTTAGAAATATAATTCATATTGAAAGAGGCATTTTTCAAAGATCATTTCACCACTAAATGTAAATAAGGGAAAAGCTTAAATCAATAAAAAAAATCAGCTCAAGGTAGCACAGGTTGCTTTACAGGTCAAGGTACATTTATCTCAAAATCAAATTTCTGTTAAAAAGCCTTATCTGACAAATGGTGTATGCATCTTTAAGTGTATAAATAGAAGCATAGGATTTTATGAAGATGAAATGTATATGAACTATTTTGCTGTTATAAAATAGATTTTTTGAAATGCATTTCTCCTCTCTAATCGTTTATCTTTAATCAATGTGTTCCATCTTCTCTTCCTTCTCCAGTTATCCCAAGCTTTGGTGGTCAGAATTCCACCCACCGCTCCTATGAGATCCATGCTTTCAGACTCTACATATCAGGGATACCACCCAGTCAGTATTGGTCTCTCTTTGTCTGGCTCATTTTAGTTAATATAATGATCTCTGGTTCATCCATATCATTGTAAGTGGCAGGTTATCAATTCCTTTATGTCTAAGAGAATCCATTTAGTATCTCAACTCCTTCTCACGAGTCTTTAAATCCCGGACTTTTGCTCCAGCTCCTATCATAGCCTCAAAGAAGTGGCCTGAAAACAGACTTTCTTTTGTTCTTGGAGAGCTACACCAAACGTTTTCTTTTTATGGTTGCTCCTATCACCTCACTCTTCTGAATTTTGTGCTGAGCCCAATGATACAGAATTCCATATCAGGCCGTATAATTTTGAAGCCTCGACCAGGATGCGACTTGTTCGAGTTGTAAATTATATACAGAAGAGCATCAGGCAGAGTCTCCTGACCCGAGGTCACCTGCGTCCCTGAGCACAGAGTTGCAGTGTGACTGTGTGCTGGTTGCTTCACTGCACACCATGAGCTCACATCTTCGACCCAGTGGACAACCATTAGATTCATTACACAAAACACTGTCTAAATTCAAATGAAATGTGACATATAAATTCTTAAATAGCATATTATAAGCTTCAGTTTTGATTCACAAACCTGCAGTTCTAAAACAATTATCCATGAGCTGTGAATAAGGAAAGTATTTAGAGTTCACAAATGTTTTATTACATTTGATATTAGGAGCATTATTTCCCTGTTGAAAGTTGGCGGTGGGTAGGGTTGTAATTCTACATTTGGTCATTTGTGGATGCCAGGCCTAGTTTATGAAGGATGTAAAGGCCAGGTAGTGTCATGATGTGCAAACAGTTCTCTTTGGACAGAAAAGTAAAGAAGCCTGGGTTCTACACCGTTGCAACACTAGATATCTCTGTCTGCAATAAGCATATATTAAAATTCACTGCATTTGAAATTATGAGTCTTCCCTCTGATGAATCTAGCTACTCCTCCCTCAGGTAAATTTAATCACATGGATTTCAATAAGAAACACTTTTTTGAAATATAAAAGATACCACTTTATCTTCTTCAGAAATTCTGTCAAACAATTCTATGCAGGAGAAAAATAACATGTCATTGTGGATTTGAAGTTGGAGGTTATAATAGCTAACTTCAGAAAACTAAGTTAAAGCTTAGCATGGCGGTGCATACTTATACTCCTAGAACCTGGGAGGGAGAGGAGAAAGCATTGGGATGTCCAGCTTGTCTTCAACATTCATTGTAAGTTTGAGGTCAGCCAAAGCTACATTAGACACTATTTTAAATGTTAAAACAAAGCAAACTAAAACGAATAGAATATGCACATGGACATACGGGTTTGCGCGCACACACAGGCACACATAGGTGTGTGCACACAAATGGGCGCTTACTCACATGCACACACTTTAATTTAAAAGCTATTCTGGAAATCATTCTTCCAAGGAGAAGTCTCTTTGAGGAATGGGAATAATATATTAAAAATTAGCTTTGTGTAGTCTCAATAACATTTTTATTTCTGTTTAATTTTAAAGTACCTGTCTGAGATTCCATAGAAAGGGTACAACACAATCAACGCAGCAATTTTTAAAGCATCTGTTACATGTTAACATTTTGGGCTGGATGCTGGGAATATAGTAGTGAACAAGACATTGCTTTATCCTGGAAGAAACAACCCTGCTCCTTAGCATTCTGTTACTGGACAAAGGTCTTGAAATAATTTATAAGAAGAATAAACCACATTTTTGTTTGTTTGTTTTTTTCCGTGGTTTCAGAACTTTCCATCAAGGATTACTTGGCTGTTGTTCTGGGCCTGGCACAGCATAGTGCAGACAATCGCAGAAGGGACTTTAGTCACTGAGCCGTGAAGGAATGCGATTAGAAGTGCCGTGCTCCAGCGTTCCCTTCGGAGGCTAACTTCCAATGACTCGCCTATTTCTACAAGGCTTTGCTTACCCTAAGGGGCCCCACCTTCAAACAGTGGCAAAGCTCTGAGCACTTGGGTCCTTAAGAGACTTTCGAGACCAAACCAGTGCAACCTGGCATCACCATGAAGCTCAACCTTGTTACAGTGGGGGGAGGGGGGGAACACACATCATTGGGTTTTGATTTAACCATGGGTGAAGGATAATGGTGGAGGGAGGAAGATGGGAGACAGCATGACATATTTGGGACAAAAGAAGGAGATAAGCAAATCCTTGTTCTTGGGGGAGACCCAGAGGACTTGGAGAAATGCGGGTTGTTTTCATATCTACAGCATGAGGCCACCATAGATTTTAATCCATGGAACTCTGTTTGTAAACATTGCACTGACTACAGAACCTGGAGGGCTAGATTGAGAGACAGAAGACAAACAAAGAAGCTGGATTCCTAGTCCAGTGTAAAGATAATAAACGTATCTGTCGTGAATGGGCTGAGGAAACATATAGGTGCAGGAGATATCCCATAAGTGAGGCTAAGTGTATTGGGTGACAATCTGAATGTTAGTGGTGAGGGAGGAAGAAGGTCCTGACAATCTGTAAAGCTGTGCAGGATGTTCACTGAGCAACTCGATGCTGCCGTTGCTACCAGGCCTACAAGAAAGTCCCTTGAGGATGCTGTACAATATGGAGGAGCACCAGAGCCCTTATGTGAAAGCATGGCTGTACCTGTACCCTGAGCAAATGGGAAAATTTATTGACATGAGGGAGGAAAATCAGAGATCATGATTGCTGGGGTTTGGTAGCTGTAACTAGGGAAAATGAATAAAAAGTGTTTGAATGCACGTATAAATAAGGAAGGGAGAAGTGAAGATGTGTCTGGTGCTTGGGATTGTCATAGCAACACAGGTTTGAGCACTTAAAGTTCAAGGGAGAGTTAAAGGTGCGATAATGACAGTAAAGGATATGGGAGCCGAGGAAACATGACAATTTCAAGTCTCTTAAGATGCTGATATTTATTGGTGAAGAAGCACCACAGACAGCGAGGTAGAGTGGTAACAGCAGCTCTGAGAACGATGATGTCACTGTTCCAAACACAGGGCATCTTGACACATGGATGACCTTGATTGAAAGAATTTCCACTGGGCAGTGGAACAGAACACACATAGAATGGAAAGAGAAGAGTGTGGGAAATATCGAAGCTGAGACCGGAGCTGTGGATGACTTCGCATTTGGTTGAGGATATGGGCAAAGGGGCAGGGCCAGAGCAAAGGAGATAAAATGATACCAACTGTGACATTAGCTTTAGAAGTTTAAGCGATCCAAGTGGAAGCAATTAGCTTCCTGTAGAAACAGGTCCATAGCATTCATTATGGGGAGAGGCTGACCCAAATTCCCATTCATTTATGTTTCATTTCAGCTAGTTTTAGTCAAAAGACATAAACTGGTACAGAAAAATGTCCAGGGAAGAAAATTTCCAGGCACCATCTTGAAACTGCGTATGTCCTCTGATGCAATAGCCACTTAATCACCTTCTCCGGTGGGTCTCCTTCCATTTTCAATTTGCCTGTTCGGTGGCTTATAACATTTTAATGCTAGTGGTACAGGAAAGCCAACTAGCGACATGTATATAGAGGGCAAAGAACATTAGTCTCATCCTGGTAAATGAGAGTGATCTGGAAACCAGATTCAGAAGCAGTGGATAGATTCTGGAGAGAAGGCAGCTCTACCATCCATGGCTAAACAGCCAGCAGCCTAACTAGGAAAAAAAACATGAGTAAAGAAATTTCATGTATGTAACTTATTTGAAATCCCTTGAATTACATAGAAAATGTATAAATAACAGATAACATCCCTGCTCATCAATCTTCATTTTAACAATCTTCTGGGGGCATGTTTTAAAGAAATCTTGTGTGTGTGTGTGTGTGTGTGTGTGTGTGTGTGTGTGTGTGTGTGTGTGCCACATGTGGTGCCTGTGGAGGTCAGAAGAACATGTCAGGCCACCTGGGACTGGAGGCGTAGGTGGTTGTGAGACCCATTGTGGGTGCTGGGAACTGAACTTGGATCTTCTGGAAGAGCAGTAAGTGCTCTTAACTGCTAAGCGATCCCACCAGTTCTCAGAATGGAGATTCCCATATTCCAAACAGACCATTCACAATGTTGTCAGTTTATTAAATTAATATGCCAGTTCTCTTGAATGAATATCATTTCTAGTTTTAATATTTTAAATTTCTGACTTGCATGGAGTCCTCTCAAACTTTGTAATGTATTAACTTCTAGGGGGATAGTAACAGGAAGTCAGACCTTTGTGATACAGTTCAGCTGAAGTCATGAGGATGAAGCCTTCATGATGAGATTAGTGTCCTTATAAGATAAGACACCTAGAAAAGAAGTCCCCCTTTTCCTCCTGGCCCCAGGTAATAACACAATGAAAAGGAAGCGGTGAAAACTAGACCTCTCACCTAAAATCCAGTCATACCGGCACTTTGATCTGGTTCTACCTCCAAGAACTATGTGAAAACAAGTTCTCATTTATGCCACGTGGTCTGTGTTCCTGACATGCTCTGCAGCTTGAACCTAATATAATTACTGACCATGTAGATAATCTGAATCTTGGATTAGGTTTAGGTCAGGTTGTCTCAATGCTGTTACTGCTGGCACAGCAGGTCAGCTTTGTAATGGAGTTGCCATATGGAAGGCAGCTTGATCCACGTGGCTCCTACCCAGAAAGTGCCAGTATCATCCTATGTTCTGATAAAAACCATTGTTTCGAGCAATCTATAATTCTATAAGGCAAATAAGTTCATTTAAATTGGTTTTAAATATTGTCATAATATTGTTATCCTCACTATGCTTCTAATCTGAGGTCTGAGAGTACTGGTTGGGATGTATATATGTTAACACATTTAAATATATATTTATGTAATATATATATATATATATATATATATATATATATATATAACACAAAAGACTGACAGGCGAGCAATATCCAGTTGAAAGTCATTGGGTTGGTTGGTCTGATTCCTAAAGAGATTCTTAAAGATGGAAACAAACAGTTCAAAGTCGACAGTGGAATTAAATACTAATGTGATCATAGCTAATAAATCAATCAATAAATCAAATAAATAAATAAAGGATTCCATTTGCTTAATCTCTTCTTCTGCTCGCTTTCCTCATACTCATGGATAAGATATTTCTTCATACATGTAGAAGTATGGTAAAGTTAGGTTATTTGAAGGTTGGTATCTTTTTAAAGGTGAGAAGTTTCAGGATATTTGCTATCAATAAGAACCTCCTGACCAGCCTGACTAGTGTTGTGCTGTAAAAAAAGAGAAGCAGATGCCTCAGTAGAACACAGGATTGGCTTTGCTAGCGTGGAATGGAGTGCAGGTGACAGATTTGTGTTCATGGCAAATACCACTGTCAGCATGGTCTCCACGGAGACCAGGATTTCTCTACCCATCAGACCTTAATATCCTGCTCCTCCCAGCGAAACTGAGGAAGCAAGAACAAATCCAGCCACCTAATTAGTACATTTTGCTCACACTCAGTCCCATGCACTCTGTCCAAACTGTTCATATGGATGATTATATTCATTTCAAGTTGAAAATCCTACCTCTAATCCATGGGAGTTCATTGACTTCTCTTGAGATGCCAAACTTCTTCTCAGTGGGAAGACTCTCACAGAATGCCCCAGTTTTTGCACAATGGAGTAATAGGAATGAAGTGTCCCTTACAAGCCCTCAGAGGACACCATGTGTACTGGTCAATTATTTTATTTTGTACAACTGCAATTGTACAAATGACATTATGCTTTGCTTTCTTTCTTTCTTTTTTCTTTTTTTCTTTTTTTGGTTTTTCAAGACAGGGTTTCTCTGTAGCTTTGGAGCCTGTCCTGGAACTAGCTCTTGTAGACCAGGCTGGCCTCGAACTCACAGTCACAGAGATCCGCCTGCCTCTGCCTCCTGAGTGCTGGGATTAAAGGCATGTACCACCACTGCCCAGCATGACATTATGCTTTCAAATCCTCCATTGATCCATCAAATTGTCACACTGGAGAAGAAAGTCAGTGCGTGGCGATAATGTATGGGAAGGCTAATTGTGAGCGATAGCTTAGGTTATGAACTTAGTACTGTTTAATTCTCAGTGTCTTCATTTGGATGTTTTTTGCATTTTAACATTTCTATGGTTTTATAATTCTGTTCCTCATTTCAGCAGAATGTCACCATAAATATTATGAACATTTTTCATTTCAGCAGGTCTGCTTCTTTCCGAGCACTTATTCTCAGTCATTTCATGGCTCAATTCCTCATAACCACTATTTCTAATTAGCAAAGAATGGCAGAATTTTATCTCCCCAGACTGTTAAATATAAAATATTTTGATTCCCAACACTAGAATTTTTTGACATTTTAAAGAACATATTTATGCACCTATAACTTAGAGTATATGTAGAAATCTATGTAATGGCCCCGATGGTTTTAAACTATTTTACAAAGGGTTCTGATATCTGACCATGTTCTAATGCATGCTGGCAGAGCTGGTCAGAAGTATGTTGTTCTTTTAGATGTCCCTTATTGGAAGGGACACTCACTATCTCATAGATTTCTCCTCTATCTTCAATCCCAGTCTTGGTAACTATTACTGGTTGAATTAAAAGTGATACCCTTCATATTTTTGTATTGATACATTCTGAGCCTTTATGGGAATATAGCACTCCTATGGACCCAGGAAGCATCTCACAGAACCCACTAGCAATTTTACTGAAGGAATACAGTCTCTAAAGAGAAGCAAAAGTTTGGGGCCTGTCTGACAATGTTTTGATGTAGCAACTTACTCATCAGACCATGAGCCAAACGACACTGGAAGCTTTTGTGACCTAATGATCCAAGAGTATTCTACTTTATACTGTCTCCTCAACACTCGGCTGTTGTTCTGTCATGAGTGGGAAGACAGAGAGAGATGAGAGAGCTATACAGAGACACAGAGAGGACCTGACACTCAGCAGCTCTCAAACATGCAGGTTCAGAAGCCAGCAGCACCATGGATGTGATGCTGCTACTTGTGTTATTTTGGCCTAAATGTCACCGGCTCCAACCCCAAAACAAGGAGGCATAAATCCCAAAGAATATGGTTGTCTGAAGAATGCCAGTATTCTCTCCAAGACTCCATGGTAGACACAATTCCTGGAGTAGTCCCCACCGGACGCCCTCCAGCTGTCTGTGTGGGGCACAAAGCCCTTGTATTTCTTCCCCTCTCATCTATGCCTTCAGTAGTCAGGCTCGGGAAGGCAGCCACAGGCTGGATGATGAGGATGCTATGGGTCTCGCTTGTGATGATCATGTTCTCTAGCATGAGTTAAAGGAGGTCTCCAGCCGAGCTTGTGGGGATCTCATGTCAGACGAGAGTAGACAGGCGTGGAAGCAGCGTAGGTACAAGTTCTTCTTCAGCTGTATTTGCTGTAGTTAAAGTGAGTCTTGAATTACATCTGCTCTGAAACTTTTAAAGTAAGAATCTTTAAAATCAACTCAAGCACTTCTGTTATGTTGAGGGAGAATAAGACACTTCTTTCTGTTTTATGCAATAATACACTTATAACTTTCTTGTTTGATTTATGATTCTAATTCAATAGTAAATGGAATGAAAATTCAAATGTCTTCATCATTCTGTGGCTATAAGGGTACTTATTGTCTTCCTTTATCTATAAAAAGGAACTCAACAAACATGATGCGCGAGTGTGCCACTGATTGTGGCCTCTTAGCCTGCACCATGACCTTAAATACAACAAGTATTTTCTGGGTAAATCATGAAATAAGCGAGCCATTGCACAACCACAGTCATTGTAATTAATTGAAAATGTGAGGACTTGCTTCTTTCTCTCAGGTGAAAATTTGTACGGCTCTTATTTCCATGATGGCTGTTCTCAAACCCCATGCAGAGGCACTTCTCATGTCTCAGTCGGACATGCAGATGTGCCAGCGCACCTTTAACTCAGTAAATTCAGGACCCTGGTCAGCATCTAACCCCTCCTTTGTCCTCCCAATGTCAACTTTCACAGCCTTTCATTCCAGGTTGAGGATTCACCCTGGTTCTCTAAAAACCCTCATCATCACATTTGATTCATATCAGTTCACCTCATGCCATGGAGCACACAACTATCAAATCAGTTTTTTCCCCCTTTCACTGTGTAGGATGCAGGAGTTGGAATAATGGCTGGTCTTTGGTTGGCACTTGAGAATTTGACTAGTAAACAATTTCCTATGATACTATGAAGCATTTCCAATGCTAAGAGTAGATCTGGGTCTTTTTCTTCAAATAACATGTTTTATATTGAATATAATTAGGCAGCTTCCCAACATTGTGGGGGGGAAAATAACCACTTGAGAACATGAATTTCAAAGGAGGAAAGAATTTTGTTGACTATTGATCTCAGAGGTCTGAGCCCCTCTGTGACTGCATTGTTTCTGAGCCTGTGCAAAGCATTCTTGTGTAGTCTGTATGCTGTAACAAAGAGCCGACCTCATTACAGATTGGAAGGAGAGAGAGACGAGACAGAGAGACAGAGACAAAAAGAGAGATGGTGAGATTTTAAAGACAAGCTCCCAAGGATCTATTTTCTTCAACTACTTCAACTAGGCCTTGCCTCCTAAGTCTCTACCTTCTCATAGTAGCCAATTGACTTATAACTTCATCAGGAGATTAATTCACTGATAAGGCTGAAGCCTCATGATTCAATCACTGTCTTTGTGAATACTATTGCACTGGCACCAAGCGCTCTACATGAAAATTTAGGGAATAGTTTTTCAGATCCAACCATAAACTGAACAATGATTTTTTTTTTCTATGAGTGGAGTCTACGCTAGAACATCAGTCTGGCATATCTGGCTTTAGAAAAAGCCTGTGCTGTTGAGTCTCTGATGCGCCTCAGTGGCAGGTGGAGTTCCTCACACATTACACAGTTCGTTACTGGACATATCCTATTAGCACTGTTAACTTGTGACCTTGAAAGCTCAGGCCTTTCCTTTTGTTGATTTTTCTTTGATTCCTCTGATTATTCCAAATCTTGCTGATGTTTCAAATTAATTCCATGCTGAGCTCTGGGTGTTTCCTGAGAGTTACTGAGTTGGGCATGGCCTGCAGGACCACATACATACTCGTCTTGACATTTTCTCCTATTTGTTCCAACTATTTCTATCCAGCATCTTTATTTTACCCCCTCAATTAGCACCAAAGCCCCTAGAAAGTGTCTTCTTGACTAGATTTCCAGTTTCAAAACAACTCCATGGATTTTTTTTCCTGATTCTCATGTATAGTTAATTTGTTTCTGCATTATTTCATCCCTTTGTTTAGGCTTGCTTTTTAATTTTCTCACTGAGATCATTATAGAAATATTTATCTGCTACCTCCTGGCTCTAATCCTGTATCCAGTCCATACTTCACATTGTTTTCTTTGTAGTTGTTTAATTAATTGTGTTAAAAATCTTAATTAGCATATGCAATACTAGTTTCTTTATGGAATCTCCAAACAATATTTTTGTTTGTTGGTTCATAATCTTTTCTAATGCTATCTTTATAGAACACAAATATGAATAGGGCTTCCACAACTTAGACAGTCAAAAATTTCTCCATGAGATGGCCACTGATATGTCACAGGAGGATCCTCTCTTCAGCCTTATTTCTTACTGACCTTGATGTCATTTTTAGGATATACTTATGATGTCATCTTTATAATATACTTATAGAAACCAACCATATCCAGCTGCCCATGATCCCCCCTTCACATACCCAACGATTTAGTGTTTCAGGTCATTGGGGACCGTGGACCCTATTGCATGAATAGATTTGCTATGCAGCAGTAATTGAATTTTCAAGACTTAATTCAAGAGTTTCATCCTCTTCTTGCCTTCTCATTATCCTCAGAAACAATGGACTGTCATTTTTGCTGTGTCCAGCAGCCATATGGCACTGAATCCTGCTGTTTCACACGCAAGTGTGTGTGTGTGTGTGTCTTTTGTTTCACGAATTTGTGTGTGGAAACAGTCATTACTTTCTGAGGAGAGCATATCCCCCAAATCATGCTCACTGAGGGCCTCTCATACCTGCCTAGTTGCTGATGTCTGGCTGGTTATGCATGCTCTGTTCTGTCTACAGATTTATTAGTACCTAGAAAAGGGACCAAAGTTATCAATCTCCAGTATAAATTCAAAGTCTAACTTGTGAAATAAAACATGTGTGTTGTAGTATAGACAGTCTTTGTTCCCATTCCTTTTTGATGTATATGTGTGTGTGTGTGTGTGTGTGTGTGTGTGTGTGTGTGTGTGTGTACACACAGGCACACTGGGGTGGGGAGAGAGAGGGAGGGAAAGGGGGAGAGAGAGAGAGAGAGAGAGAGAGAGAGAGAGAGAGAGAGAGAGAGAGAAATTTTTATACTTTTCAGCGGCCAGATAAATGGGAAAGGTAAGTGATTCATATTCTTTCAGCTGCTGCTGTTTGTGATAGTTTTTAAATATCATCTTTCATTGTTCAGAACCAGATGCCAAAATATCTACAATAATTCTTTTCTGCATTTGAATTGGAAAAATTTACAATATATTACTCATGAGAGACAAAAAAAAAACAAAACAAAAACAAAACAAAAACAGGGCCTGGGTAATTCTGATATTTTCACTATGAGCTCTCATACACATTTCATAAAGCAAAATAACATTTTTAAAATTTAAAAAACATCAAAGTACAATTTTGGACTGGTGTATAAGCTATGCAAGATAGGAAAAGGGATATTTTAGCTATATAGATATGAAAATGGAGTAATAACAGAATTATACAGATTTGGATTTCATTAAGTAAACTTAATAAAAGGCTGAAACTTGTTCTGCGATCTTTCAGCAAAAGAAAACAGGGTGAGTGGGTGGGGAAAACTAGATTTATTCCATGTGATTAATACTTTGCCAGACGAAAGCATGCATTCTGCCCACCCTATAGATAGACTAATGCAGCTTTTCAAGTCCTAGGATTGAACGGGGGAGGTGTAGGAAGATTTTGTAGTATTATTTTCCATCTGCACTCTGAGCCAATGTTTTATCTGGAAACAATCTATTCAAGAAGTGTTAATGACCTAATGAAAAATGTGCTTTCTTGACCCAACATCCATAAATGTATGGCGACCACAATAGTGTTTCTGCTGAGAGTGATTTTACCTGAGTCTGCCCCTTAATTAATTTAGAGGATTTTTAAAATAAAATACACAATACATGTGAAATGTATGGAAATAGTGCTGCGTGTTTTATATTTACTAAGAGAAAATACTTTCCCAATTAGGAACTTCCATTTAGATCTTATAGCTCAGGAAACTATATGAATGTAATTACATCACATTTCAAAACATATATTTTCTAAAATATGTTCATTAAAACTAAAGGAAATATTCCTTGAATTACTATATAACAATAACACAGGATTTGATTTTCCTGTTTAAATATAAAGAGCAAATAAGAAAGAACCCTGAACTGTCATTGATTAGGGATTGTAACAACAAAGGTGAACCCAAAGTAATAAAAACAATGCCTGAGCAGAAGCTGTCTGCTGTTTCCTGTCAGCGCTGCTGCTGGGGAGTCGGGGCTTACAGTGATTGTCACTCGGCTGTGTGATATTTACTTTGAATACTAGTTCCTCGTCAGATATACAGTTTGGAAATATCTTCTCATTCCACAGCCCCTCATTTGTTTCAATTTTTAGAAGTAAAATAGAACTGCATAATTTCTCCCTATCTTTTTCCCTCCCTCCAGACTCTCAAGTCTCTTCCCCATGTTGCTCTCTCTCAAGTCCATGGCTTCGTTTTCTACTGTTATTGATATCTATACACACACATATATGAAGAAAGTTCACTCAGATCATTTAGGTGTTACTGGAATGTGTCTGGACTGACCAGTTGCTATTGGATAACCAGTCAGGGGTCTTGTTGCTTGGGAAGACTGTTTCTCAGGTTCTCAGCCTTTCTTGGTTGCTTTTATAGTTCTTTGTCTAAAGGTGGGATCCTGTGAGGTTTCCCCTTTCCTGTTAGTATGTCTATTTGGGTCTTGCTTAGGCAGCCATATGTTGAGGTCTGAGGAATTTTAAGTGCAGTTAGGGATTATGTTACGTTGGTTTAGTAAAGTGGAGGAATGCTGTTCTCCTTCACGATCTACCCCATCTCTAGCTACAGGAAGCCAAAGATGCTTCCATCACCAGGCATGGTTTACTACCTGCTGAGCTGGCCTTAAGTCTAATCAGATAGCTGTTGGTTATCTCCAAGACGCAAGTATTACATTCTTAGGGAAACCTTGCAGTGTTTCTTGATCTTTGTTGACGATCACAGGCATCACAGCTGGGCAGTAGTAGTGCTGGCTGCTTCCCCCCCTCTGGACCTGTGACAGCTAGTCCTTAGGAAGGAGGCTTTCAAGTCAGGACCGGCTCAGGTCCTCCATGTCACAGGCTCCACTTCTCCTTCTTGTTTTCTTTGAGGGAGGTGACAAAGGCCTTTAGGATGGCATAGTCCCTCTTGTCCGTTTTGTCTCCATTGAGTGTGTTTTTATTAAATACATTCAAAATAGTGTTCTTTTTGTATAGCTTTTCTGTGTACGCTTGAATACAGAGCGTGTGCCTGCCACGGTGTACATTGCGTGCTGCCTATCGTCACGCTCTGGTAACCTAACACAGGGTGGGCCAATGAAGGGTTTAGTTTGATTGACAGCCATCTTAGCAAACCTGAAGCTGGAGCTTCATTTCGCTAACGAAGGCAGCTTTTGTTGTTTTCCACAAACCACTGCTTTCCCATCTGTCTTTCCCTGTTGCCTCATTGATATTTTCTCTGTTTTGGAGAATCCCTAATCTATCAGGCGTGCCAATTCTTTAAATAAATTGACATTTTTTTCTTGATCTGATTTTTTATACTTATTTTCTCACTAAAGATTTTTCTTTTAGTCATGTATATATAATTTTAATTACATTTAACTTTTAAGCCTTAAAGCCATAAGCAAATTGTAATTCTTGGGTTTATCATTGTGTCTATGCTTCATTCAGCAGATGTAAAGTTCTATTTTTTACATTTGGAATGTGTCCTTTCGAGTATTGTGAAAAGTTGACACCTTTTTCCTGCTTAGCTTGTTGGTATAATGGTTTCCCAAATGTTTATTAATTATAATATTGCCAGAATCTCTCTTCTTGTAACCAGATGTTCTTCCTTCCCTGTTCTCACAGTACTCCTCTCCTGCACAATGTGTTGGAGGTGAGGTGGTGGCTGACCTTGTTGACACTCATTTGTACTGGAGTGGTTTCCTCCCAACTTTTAGTACTAAAAAGGAGGCCCCTTAACTGGCACTCTCTCCCCAGTGATGGAGTAAGAAACCCACTCTTCTGCTGACATGGTGACTGGAGTCGTCTCCTCTTCCCTGTTGGTGTGCTTTCAACAGTGGTACGTGATTGCCATTCTACAGTTCAGCATCCACCAGAGAAAATCTTTCAGTGGGATTGAGAGGTTCTTCTTCCTTAAGCCTATGGTGTCTTCCACCCTGAAAACCAGTTGATCCTCTCTGGGTCTCAGTTTCTCAGTGAAGGACAAAATATTAGATAACTTTATAATGTCATCAGTTCCATCACATAGTTCAGGGGCAATTTTTGGTCTTTGAGTTTCCTTTTACAATAGTATTTCATTACAGCCCTTTGAAATTAAGTTTTACAATATTCAAGAAAGGGTAAGTTCTACCCTGTGAGAAAATTGAAAATTCTACTCTCTCTCTCTCTCTCTCTCTCTCTCTCTCTCTCTCTCTCTCTCTGTGTGTGTGTGTGGGGGGGTGTATTTGTATGTGTGTGCTTATGGTTTTAGGTAGTTCTGCACAGGTATGGAGACTGGAGGAAGATGTCAGGTGTCCTGGTCTATCTCACTCTACTGTATCACTCTAACCAAGAACTTCCTGTTTCAGCTAGACTGGCTGGCTAACTAGCACCAGGGACTCTCTTGTCTTCCGTATTGCACAGTGTTTGGTTACAGGAACACTTGACCATGCCTTGTTTCTCATGTGGGTGCCGAGGCCTGAAATTCCTCATGTTTGGTACCCACCAAGTTATCTTCTCAGCCTGAAAACTGCAAATGCTCATTTAACATTGGTGTTTGAAAAGAGAAACGAGATGGACTTGGGAACCTTTCAGCAGTGGTGACATTTTAAATCCAGTCAGAAAAGTCCCCAAAGGACTTGGGGAAAACTTCTTATGAATCATTTAGTACATGGATTTCAGTGTCTGATGTAGAAACTCTTACATTTTACATCACCGATCATGAATACCAACCATTTGCACTGTCTCGTGCACTGAAGCCTCTTTTCAGGGATTTAGAATGAGAAATTGTTAGCAAGAACTACCAAGTATGAGTCTATGATGAGGTACTAAGTAGGTGTGAGCACATTGTGCGCCGCCATTCACAGGTTAGAAGGAATTAGAGTGTTGTGGCAGAGAGAACAGGCTAGACGGGGCTGTTGTGTTGATGAGTATGGAAGCACTGTGGTATGCTTGGACACACAGCCTTCCTCAGGTTTTAAGAGGAATCACGGGACCCATTGCTTTTCTACAGTTACTATGTTTTATGCTCAGACTCTGTTAACAGTCAGCTCATTCTTTCAACAGATGGTTTAAATAATTAATTACCAAATTAATCCCTTTAAAAAATCAACAGTTTTATGATAGGTGCATTTCATTTCTTAGAGGAGATTCTGTTTTTTTGCCTCAGTGGAATTAGCATTGATTTATTATCTTTTAATAGTTCAACTATTTCTGAACTTCACCATGCCCTGAGATTTAGTATTTAAGGAGTCCTTACATTTATGTTTTTGAAAATTGATCATTAACATTACAATATTTTAAATAAAGTCATGCAGTAACATGATGGAGAGACCAGTATTTGAAGAAGCCATAGTGAAACTCCCTTCCTAAACTGAACACTTGGTTTGTCCTTTCCTGAACTAACTTTGATGTGGGTATCTATACCCTATAAGAACAGTCTGTGGACAGGGTCTAATAAAATTAGACCTTGTCTATTAGTGGTTATTTGGAATATAGAGTAAAACGACTAAATGCAGTATCAAAAAATGTGTTTAATATTTTACGACTAAATATTTCTTGCAACAAACAGTATAGCCACTGAATCCTTATTTGCCTCTCTTTCACAATAAATTAAATGTATGAAAAAGAATAGATTCTATTTTATAAAAGTAGTGTCTGGACAATTTCCATGTAAAAAGCCACTGATTTTGACACGATAACTCATATAACTCAATGTAGGTGCAGGTCAGAACGGTATCAACTATGCCGCTTTGCCCATACAGTCTTTCTACCCCTACTGCTCTGAACTTGAAGTAGGCACCATCTACAATACAGATCAGGAGTAATTTATTGGACAGCTGAGAAACTCACAATACATATATGTACTACATCACACCTTGTCTGTAAACATGCTTTACTAGAGTGTGCACACTGTGAAATCTGTGCAAAAGTTGGTGTAAAACTAAAAAGATGAGGGCTGGTTGCACACGAGGAATGTGCACCTTCCTGCTGTGTTGGGCTTCTGCAAAGTTACTAGAAATGAATGAATTGCAGAATGAATTGGAAGCACTTCGTAGTGTGTAACATTCCCTTCAATAACGTTAAAACAAGACAAAGACCAGTGAGGTAGCTCGGTTGGTAGACATGCTTGACTTCAATCCTGACAACCTGAATTTGAAACCATGATGGAAGGGGAAAATGGACTTCCCGTATGTTGTTCTATGACCTTCACACGTGCACTGTAGCACCTGTGCTCCCCCCGAACACATATAGTCTTAGCACATTTTCATCAAATAAATGAAAGTTAAACAAGCCATGTCTGATCCAGTCAGTGCAGCCAAACATGGTTTCTGTGAGAGCCTGGCCACTGACAACTTCATCTCCCAGGTCCTCTTTTCCCAGGCTGTCTCTCTGCCTCCTGCCTGTCCAACATACCCTCCTCAGTCTTCTTATTGCTGTGTTGCACTGTAACTTTTATCTTACTTTCCTGTTTCAAGTTTTTAAATTTTTCACTACAATTAGAACCTTTTCACATTCTCAGAACTGAGAATCAAGGCATTACCACCCAATTGCCTCATCACATCTTTCCCTTTCATGATGGAGGTCAAGACTCTTTGCCTTGTTCCACAGCAAACTTGCGTCTTCTGCCGTGGACTGTTGGATGCTCACCTTGGCTGTAGGCTGGGAAGGAACTTGTGCTTTATTGAATGCATTGTTTTCTAGAGTGAACATGCTTTATAAATGACGTTCCTTTCCAAAAGCTGGGCTTTGGGGGTGCTTGTCTCTCTTCACCTACTGGAGGGATTTGCTCTGTTCTAACTTTAAGAATAAATGAAAAATGACAAGACATCAAGTATCAAACTTGGGAAATGAGTTTAGAATGGTTTCGCACATTCAAACACACAGGAATAGATCCACGGAATCTTAGAGCTGAAGAGAAGTTACTATTCAACCAGTTATAAATGCAACCACCTTTCCTGTAAGGAGAATGGGGAAGTAGTGCTGTGTGCTTTTCATTGCCTGTGGGGTTTGGATGTCTGTCTTTGTGGCACCCAGAGGCTGTGAACTCACAGGGTAGAATCACATGCTTGTATTTCAATGTGTGGGTTTGGGGGCTGCTTCCTGAAGCATCATAGAGGAAGCAATAAGAATCTGTCTAATAGAAGTTTTAACAGAGAGATTGAGCAGCCAATTAGAAATTTCTGTTTATTGTACTGCCTGATAAATCTGGCTGGTGGCATATACTTATCGCATGAAACAGGTGCGTACTGAATCCACTTAGGTGATAACATGAGTGCCTCATTTGTCAGAGTTCCCACTCAGGAAATAAGCCAAAGGGCTCTAGCTGTCTTAAAACACAACTCTGACAGTGCCGTAGCTCGCGATACCTTTTACATTTCATCCTCTTTTCTAATCATCAAATACTTTGCACTGGAAATAAGTGAGATCTCTTAATTAGGCTATTAGTATCTGTGGATACAGTTCTGTGAAATGAAGCAAAAATACATTTTTTTCTGACATTTGACAAAGGCCTATTTAGATGCTCTTAGTATCTGTGGATACAATTTTGTGAAATGAAGTAAAAATACATTTTTCTGACATTTGACAGATGCCTATTTAGATGCTCTTAGTGTCTGTGGATACAATTCTGTGAATGAAGCCAAAAGACACTTTCTGACATTTGACATTTGCCTATGGTCTTGCTTTGCATTAGAGTAAAATATTTTGCTGCACAAAAAGTCATCTGGTGATTATTCAGAAGACAATTATATAGTTGACATCATTAATTGCATCTGAAAGGTTCTTTCCTGAAATGATGCATCTGTGTTCAGCTACAGAAAAAAGCAAAAAGTGGGAGAGACGTGCCCTGTGTGGGAAGACAATGCTGCTCACAGGATACCTGGGTTGTTAAATGAAAGCCTCAGTACCGGGAATGGATAGTTCCTTACAAGTTATTGGTTAGGGAGGCCCCAGAAGCATTGAAGCCACACAAGTATTGACATTGTTCTTGGTTGCCCACCTTAATTAGATGCTAAAAACTGATGGCTGGAACTAGTTACTCACTTTGACTGTGTAGAACACAGAGAAATGAATCAGGAACTGACTTGGTAGCTTTCCCTAAAGGCTAACTTTCACAGTGCCTGGGACTGAAAAGCATCAATGGTGTGACCCACTGCTGACTCCTGTATGTTCCAATGCTGACCTGCTGGCAAGATGCGCAGCCATGGCGTGATGGCTGTGGGGGTAGCCAACCACTCTCTGTGATTAGTTAGGAGGTCTTCACAGATCCCTCCTTTCATGACTGGTACTTATTTCAAAAGTCCGAGACTAGAGAGATCATAAGCCCTAGTGGGTACCCTACTATTGTTTTGCTCTGAAACTGCATTCTAAATATTTATTTTTATGTCCATAGATTTGTCCTGCTCTCAGCTTTGATCAGAAGAGTTTGTTGTTTTGAAGTGGAGAGTGTAATCAGAGACTCTGACGGCTTGTGATCTGACACTGGGTATTCAATTGTGGACGAGTCAAACCTCATATACGTCAATCTCTAACAGCACAGTGCTTAGGGAACACTGGAGAAGAGGGACAGAAAGGATGTATAACTGGTGGATGGGAGGAGATCTATGAAGTGCTGACTTCCGGGTGTGATACGGCTGCCATATACATTGATTAACGATAGCTGTGATTTTCTGAGCAGGATCAAGCCAGTCAAAAGTCCAACATGGATGGAGCAAGGGTCCGCAAAGTCATCTTTATATATTTTTGCTTAGTATATTAGAAAAGTGTTACTTAGTTTCCAGATATTTGGGGGCATGTTTTTTTACTACTGTTTTCAGTTTAACCACTTTGAGTGATAAATCGTATTTTTCATCTTGAAATCCTTGTAAACTTATTGAGGCTTAATAAAGGATTTGTAGCATACTCTATACTCTGTAAAAACCCTTGTATGTTCACTGGGTTTGTGTAATATGTTATTTGTGGCATGTTCTGGAAATGTCAAATAGCTCAAAACCTTGATTATTTTTGATTCTCTTAGGATTTCTCCTTCTTTACTTTCTGTCTAGTCTCTCCCATCAGTTATTGGATGATGACTGTTGAGGTTTCTGACCGTGGTTGTGCATTTTCCTATCGCCCTTTTATTAAAGCACTCTTATTAAATTGGGACATCTTATTGATTTGACACCTGAGGATAGTCAGAAAAGTTAGCTACCTTAATGCTTCTATAATAAAATGGAAGGCATCATTATTTTTTTGCTCAATATCTTGATGATTTGTATCAACAAATTGATGCCAGAGAGCTTGAAATACTGAGAAGCAACTTCAATTCTGGAAGAAACTGGGTAGAAAGATTGGCGTGTGGGCCTTCTGGAGGAGGGCTCTCCTGAGAAATGAGAAAATGCCTAGCATCTGGGTTGCCGAAGTCTTGCCATGTGGCCCGAAGTATCTGTTCAATGTAGGCTGGTGGATCTGGGATGACTCGTCCCTGTAAGTGACCCACAATATTTTCTTTTAAGTCTAATTTTATACTTGTGTCCTTTATTCAAGTAGGTTCTTCAGTATGATCTAGAAAAGTTTTGGGATTTTGGGAAAAGTTTGAGTCAAAAGACTCAATACACAGTTTTGGTTTCTAAATGGGGGTTTCAGAGTTAGAGGGAATTTGGAAAGCTTTGGACTTTGCCAGACTATGGAACTCGAAGCTCAATGAACTCTATCATTTTCTGATAGAAGGCAAATGAACAACAAAAGGAAAGATCATTAGTAAATTCTCTGGGCTCAGCTTTCCGCAGGGATGCGGGGAAAGAGGTCCCCACCAGACTCCACATAGTGCTGCCGGACTCAGTGTGAGAGACAGACAGACATGCTGTTAGGAACTCTGTAGATTTTTATCCATGGAGCTTTACTTTTACTGAATTAGCTCTTTTGATAAGCTCTGATGTCAGCAATCAGTACAGCTTCTGAGCACTCCTGCTGTCATCTACTGAGCTATGTGGCTCCAGAGCTCTGGGAGTGGTCAAGTGGAAAGCCGTGGCGATTGTATGGCGTGACCTCGGGGTACCAGAGGAAAACAAATGACCCCGTTAGCTCTTCTAGGGAACCCTTGGAAAGTTCAAACCCACATCCTCCTCAAGCTGGTAACTGGGGGCTTTGGAGTGTGAGCTTCCTGTCTTTAAAATTTACAATGAATTTGAAAAGAAGGTGAGACGATCACCAAGAGAGGTGGCTTCGAGTGCAGCTGGCGGCACAGTGCTCAGTATAGCCTCACTTGGCTGCATTACTTAACGTCTCTGAGCCGCGATGCATCATCTGGAAGACACAATAGCGTGTGGTGGGAAATTGGTGACGTGAGGCACACGTAAAAATGCCCAAACAAATTACTGCGCACAGCAGCGTCCGCAAACATTCCCATGTGTTGTGAAAATAGTTCCTTGCGAAATGAGGGCATTTATATCTTTTTCATGCCTCCTGTGCCATATGCAGTGTCTTAGCATTCTTATTTAATGACCTACATAAATAACTTTATGAATCATAAAATACAGTAAAAGCAATTCATTGGTTTCTGAGCTCACTAAGAGCAAATAAAATACATGAGCATCCAGAAGAGAGATTTGCATCACTATTAAGCATCAGTAAAAAGGCAGATAAGGACCTGACTTGTTATTTTAAGGGAAAGATGAACTTTATAACAGTAACCTACACTATAACTTAATTTTTAAAAATGTATTTTGTGAATACGAATGTTTTGCCTGATGTATGCATGTGTACCACTTGTGTGCCTGGTGCCCACAGAGGTTCAAAGAGGATATCAGCTCCCCTGAAGCCAGTGTTACAGATGGTTATAAGCCACTATTTGGGTGCTAGGAACCAAGTATGGGTACCGTGCAAGAACAATAAATGCTCTTAACCACAGAGCCATCTCTCCAGCTCTGAATAAGTATCTTCTTATAAAGCATCCATAAGGAGAAAGGGCAGGAATGCTCAGTCCACTCATTCCCACTAATCACATTAAAATGAATGAATTATCATTATTCTTTATAAACCTATCAAGAATATCCTAATTTCTAATATGGTATCCATATGATAGAACACATATAAAAAAGAAGAATTTTAATATAATAAAGTTCTGCCATTAAGTAGTAAGTAAAGAACCAGAAGTTCAATTATATGGAATTCAGATTGTGTTCTGTATGAGTAATGGGAAGCAATCTCTGTTTTCATAAATTTTCTTGGAAGCTGCAGAAGGCTAGGAGGCCCGATACATAAAGCCCAAATAGACTGAATCAAACTGATTTTTCCCTCACAATTTCTTGTATTGTGTGGAGGATACAGATAATGAATTACTTTACTTTCTTCAAGTACGATATTACAGTGAATTAAGCACAGCATGACAATGAATTAAATTGCAGTGGTCATTTAGAAAAGTGACAAATTGATTGCTTAGAACCAATGAGAGGTTGAGAACTTGACAATAAAACAATGATGGCTGGGTGAGAGATGGATAAACTTGACAGATGTAGTTGAAGAACTTGTCTATTATCATTATTCTTCTTATTAATATATATACATATACATACACAACGCCTGCCTGCGCTCTATGCGCTACCATTCAGTTCTCGAGCTTTGGGCAAGGGGCTGGAGGTTGAAACATACAAAGACACACAGAGACATCACAGACAGACAGACATACAGAGACACGGACCTCTAGTCACTGGTAAGAAGCCCTTTATTCAATAGCACCATGGAGGCTTCTATACCCAACACTCAGGTGGGCCAACAGGTGAAAACCTTATCCTCTGATCCTCAAGGCAACACGTGCTCGTGAAGCTGAGCTGGTAAACAATTATGACACAGCTTTCAGTAACTCAAATCAGAAGGAAAGGAAAGATCTCTAACAGGGAAGAGCAGCTGGAGGCCCGGACTCCAAATGATCCCAACATCCACATACCTGCACAAATATGTGTGCATGCATATGTGTACGTGTGTGCAGGTACCCTCAGAGGCCAAAAACGGGTGTCAGATTCCTTTTATCTAGGGTTACAGGTAGGTGTGAGCTGCCTCAGATGGGGTCTGGGGACTGAACTGTAGTCTTCTGCAAGATCAGTCAGCGCTCTTGACCATTGAGCCATCTCTCCAGCTAAGAACTCACCTGCCATCTGTGATTGTTAGTACTGGTTGTTGATCTGACTGTATTTGTAATCAACTAAAGCCCAAGGTGCTAGGAATGCCTGAAAGGGATTTTCTTGATGGAATAATTTGAGGTGGGAAAAGACACCCTAAATCTGGCCCACACCTTCTACTGGCAGCATACAAAAGCAACTAGGAAAAGGTGGCTTTTGCTTTTTACCTGTTTGCTCTCTCTGGCAAGTGCAGATGTCCTGTTGCTGAGGCCATTATTAACTCCAACTCTTCAGGATTGCAATCATAGGCTGAAGACCAGTTGCTCTCCAGGAATCCTACAGGACTCCAGCACCATACAGAGACCGCAGAGACACGCAGCCGAGATGTTAGTGGACTGAATAGCTAGCTTCTGCATTCTCGGCCTCTGTGTGGTGGGGCGGACACTGCTGGGCTTCCTAGACTATGTCTTGTGAGCCGTCTAATTTATTCCCCTTAATGTTAGTTGCGTCAGCTCTTTTCCTTTGGAGAACCCCAGCTACAACATATCCCAGAGCAGCAAGTGAGTTACAAGCGCTCATAGGAGTCAGGAATGAGCGCACGAGGAAATGAGACTCATTTTGAGTTTTAATGTCTCACGCAAAGTACTTCATTTTATGAGCAACTTAATTTGTCTTTATGAAGCCATTCCTATTCCCCGAAAACCCAAATTGAAGATCTACTCTTTAAAAATCATACTATCTTTTCAGGTTTCCACAAAATCATGTTTTGTGTTCATGACAAGAAGATATTTCTTATGTTCTTTTCCCTTCTGAATGCTTTACAAAGTTACCCGCTTCTGACATTCAGTTGTGGGATACAGAACCACCAAACCACTCAATTCCATACACACAGAAATCACATAAAGTTATTAAAAGAGGGTTACAGCAAAAATTAGAAATATTGTGTGAATCTAAAAATTCAGCAATGACTGTGACTATAACAGGCACAAATGTATGATTTTATAGTGATCATTAATTATAATCAGAAATTATTTTTCTGTCATTGATTCAAACCATTGCTGTAGATGTGTGGGAAAATTGGGAGTTCATTGCTCAAAGAGTCTAGTTAAAAGATTACTGCTCTTGATTTTTTTGAGTTAATCTTGTATTCCTCTACATTACTGAAAGTGTTTATGAGTTGTAGAAGTTCCTTGGTAGAATTTTTGGGGTCGGATGCATTATGTAAACTATCATATCATCAGCAAATAGTAAGAGTTTGACTTCTTCTTTTCAGATTTGTATCCTCTTGATCTTATTTTGGTGTCTTATTGCTCCAGCTAGGACCTGAAAATAGCTTGTCTTAGGCCAATCAGTGGCTTTAAAACACTGGCACATTCTGAGATTCATACTTCTTCAGCTCGCTTGCAACGCTGAGACTGATGTATTCTTCCAGTCTTATTCTGAGGTTTAGTCTATATCCTATGAATCTATCGAGCCTTCAGCTCATCTCTTTTCTATAATAATCAAGCAATTTAGGATTATCTATACATGTGTATGGTAGTGAATCAGAGAAAATAATTACTGACCTCCAAATACAAGGCTTATACTGTGGAAGATGCAAAGAAAGAGAAGACCTGTCCCCAACAGTCCCTCACCTTGAAATGGTGGTGGCAGAACTTAAACCCTTGTTGTGACCTAATGTTACTCTAATATATTGATAGGGCTAGACAGGGTTGAGAGCCCATGATGCAATCTCTTGCAAGTGCTTAACTCTGTCACCAGGCCTCAATAGCAGTTGTAGATATTGCATAGAGGAAGGAGTCCTTCAGGTTGACTCTGACCCCAGTCTGCTTTCCAGGACAACACTACAGAGCTGAATAAAGTGGCTGATAACTTAGGACATTCTGCAATTAATAGGATGCTTAAAAAATTATTTCTGCAGCCTTGTTCAAAATACAGTATAGCAACAATTGATTTTAAAAAAGAAAGAAGCCGTGAATTTCAAAGAGAGCAAAAACAGTATATGAGAGGATTTGGAGGAAGAAAGGGGAATGGGTAAATAATGTAATTATAATATCAAAAGATTGAAAGAAGTAATTAAAAATGAGAGAGAGTGCCACACTTCTCACTCTACACAAGCTTCAAGAACTGAGTAGGAGTTGGAGGAAGGATAGTTATTCCAATAGAAGTATTCCTTGTTACCAAGTGTTTTCTCAGTTGGGTGTGAATTGGGCTAGCCTGGAACAAGGAACGTTGAAGTCCCCTTGTGTTTGGGTTGATGGCAGAAGAGCAGAAGAGAAAGAAAGAACCAACACAATCTCTCTAGCATCAGGAGGCTCAGTTTTGCAGAGACATGCTCAGGTCTTATGTTAGAAAGATTAATAATGAATGTTTACCACCATAACAAGAACAAAACTCAGTATTTATTAGTTGCTATGAAGACGGTGGGCTGTCCTTCAACTGGAGGCCTGGTAATTTTTGTAGTGCCCTTTTAACTTTGAGTGATGTTTAATGTAACAGCTCAATTATGTGTCAAAACACTTTATATTATTTACATTTTACTTCATTTTAATAGTATTTGTTTTAATTAAAATATAATTACATCATTTCCCTTTTTTCCCTCCAACCTTTTCCCGTCCTTTCCCTTCAGCTCCTCCCATTCCTCCCTTACTCCCTCTCACATGCACGGTCTTTTTTTCTTTGTTTATTATTGTAACACACACGCATGCACACACGTGTGCGTGTGCACACACACACAGACACACACGCACAGCCTGCTGAGTTCCTTTTGCATTGTTGTTTATGATTTCAAGGCTGAGCACCTTCTATCTGATAATGAATTAGGGAGGCTTATTCCTGGAGAACACCAGCCTTTCCTCTCTCTGCAGTTGTTAATTGTTCTTTGTATGATATGGACCTTGGGTGATTTCCCTCTTCCATGTCAGAACATCCACTAGTGTTGTGTGTTGCTTTTTTTTTTTTAGGTACATGAGATTAATAATCATACCACTGTGCACGTGCTGGGTGCTAATATCAGAGATCTGGAACCAAGTCAGAAGAATTTGTAAACTCATTTTTTCCTCTATATTTTTTCTTGACAACTCAGAATAGAGCTTAGTGGTGGAATGTTTGCTAGTTTATATAAGGCCCTAAGGACCATTCCAAACACAGCAAAAATAAAGTTATATCTTTTTTATAAAGTTGACAGTGTACATAAACATTTGGCATATGTGAAGAAAAGTATGTTTTAAATAGCATTGATGCTGACTTGTTTGGTCTGTTTTATTATTTTAAAGATTTATTTTATTTTTAACTATATATATGCACATGAGTGCAGGTACTAGCGGTGGACAGAAGAGGATGTCAGATGTTCTTGAGCTGGAGTTATAGGGTGTATTGCAGCCTGATGTGAGTGCTGAGACCTAGGCTTGCCTGTCCTACAAAGCAACATGGTTTCAGCTACCAGGTCTCTCCAGCCGCTGACCTGTTTGTCATTTACAAGCAAAATGTCAGAGAGTCTCCAGCTGGAGCTTTTCTAGCGCCTAATCTCCTTTCCCTCATCGACAGCCTCTGCGGCCTCCTGTCCTTTCCATGAGACGTGCTTAGACTTTTGCCCCGACAGTGCTGATCCCTCTTTTTGTATAGAGGGATCTAGTTTCATATAGAACTAGGACGACCTAGTGAGAAGCGGAGACTTTGAAATTGTCACCCTTCAGGTCATGAGAACTCATGTGCAAGAATCATGGGACTACTTTAGTAATAGTTTAGTCCCGTGATGCCTGGCTGTTTCTCAGGCTCCCCTTAAACATGCCTTATACCACACGCTCCACTATCTGAAATGCCTGAATAATCTGGAAATGGAATTAACACTTATAATTAATAGAAGTTTCCTAGCTAGAGGAGAAATTCAAGCCTGTCCACACTTGTTTTTTTTTTTCTTGCAACCACTACAAACTATATAATCACTATTGATAGAGTTATTTATAGAAGTGAGTGACAGTTTAGTAATGATTTGTTTTGGAAGGTAGGTTTTATGTGACACATTTTTGTTAGTCATGGTTTTAATAATGACATTACTTCACTATATATCAATACTAGAAGCTCTGTGCACCCAGGATACCTACAAAAAGTCCTATAGGTGCAATGACTCTCAGTTTGATTTTGATGATGGGACAGAAAGACCCAAATCAATCAATATTTGGGGAATATGAGTTTCGATAGAATTCCATTCCTCTTTTTCTGAGACTCTTCTTCTGTACTTACAGTATCAAAAAAGAAAAAGAAAGAAAATTGCCTTTTCTTAGCTGTTCATATAGATAATGGCATCAGAAGACAGACTCCTGTTAAGTCCTTTGTCACTGCGCTGCACTCTTTCTCCAGACACTCTGCTAGTGCTGTTATAACAAATGATTAAAGAGCCGTACACTGAGAGTGGCTTTGAACTACTGAGTAAAGCCTCACACCCAGGATACTGAAAGCCTCACCCCCAGGACACTGGCTGGTCATGTCCACATGGTAAGGGCCAGGACCACGGCCACCTCACCAAGGCTTAGCTCTTCTGGCTTCCTAGTCTACACATAAGCTCCCGCTGCCACTGTTTACCATGCTCCCCATCTGCCAGCTCTTCAGTTTGCCCTGGATAATGTGAGGGGGGCTTTATGTATTTGACATTTTATTGTTCACCTTCCTTGCCTCCATTCTACGAATCTAAACTAAAGGCCGAGTGCTTACCGTGAGAGGAAACAAGAACAAAGGCTCATGGCCTCCTGCCATCTGGAGTAAAGGAGCCAGGGAACATGCCGGCCGTGTCCATAGTAACGGTTTCCATGTCCTGATTTCACTACAGGATGTATAGTCTCCCTGATGGTGAAAGGGATGCCCTGGTGTAGGTGCCCGAGTCTGGCAGTGCCCTGCTCACCTGCTGAGGTAGTTGAGGGCTCTGAGGGTGCATACAGTACAGGATGCTAACAGTCCTCTACTCCCCAATCCTACCCTTGTCTCTTCATGGAAATTTAGAGAAGACACAGAGCATGGACCTACAGACAACATGTGGTACAAGAACTTGTGCTATTTCCCTAAGTTAGTCCCAGGGCTATCCCCTGGGAAACTGGATTGGAGCACATGGAGAGTGGAGTGTTTGGGATAGAGTGAAATATGCCTTATCTTCGAGGGAAGGATGAGAGTTTTCTCCCCACATTTCTCTGGACCCCAAGTTGCAGCTCTTGTTGAGACGCTGGTGATGATGGACAGGCATTTCTAGGAAATCATGGCCACAAAACCTGAATAAAGGCAGGGAGAAGAATCTTTCTCTGGAAAGTCCCCATGTCTGCAAGCCACCGTTCAACTCTGCAGACTCAGTGAGGTCTTCAGAAGTATGATCTTGGGAAGCAAGAAACCAATTGACTAAATAATTAGAAGTTAGCATTAAACAAGGAGAGTGGAGTTCCCATACTACTTTTTAATTTGTTCTATCAAATATCTATCAATGTAACTGGAAACATATTAACTGTGGAGAACCAAACTAGGCAAGATTATTTGTTTAAAAAACAAAACAAAACAACTAAAGGTGCTGAGTCCAAATCAAACTTGGATTAAAATCTTTTTCATACTTTTGACTTTGCTAAAAAGGTTTTCCTTAAAATGCATTATTAACTTGGAGTTCTAGCCCAAGATAGAGTCACCCGGGGTAAATAAATAAACCACAAATGCAGAATAATGGTCAGAAACACCACTCACTGGTGATTCTATTTCACAGCCGTCAGAGGAATTTTCTAATACAAAACAAAGTTAATGGGATACTTGGCTCATAGTGGTGATGATAAGCCTGCTGAAGGAGCCGAGGGACAGGATCTTAACTGAGTGTATTGTCCCAGGGTTCCTCATCACTGATCAGCAATTGCTCACCCAGGTCCTGTATTCCTCGACAGACTTCATTGTGTCTTATCCATGTCTTCCTGGGATGACATTGTCCTGGGTGCTGCTGAGTTCTCTCTCACCCTGTATATAAGTGGAATACCACACAGTAGACTAGCAGAGTACAGATAGCAGCAAAGTAGGGAGTTCATTAAATTGAGATGAAATGTCCACATTTATCACAGATCTGGGCCATTTTTATTTACTTTGCTTTCTTCATGGAGGTATACTATAAGCCTGTCTCTGTCACTTTGGGCTCCTCTGTTTCCTCTCGTTGTCCTTATTATTGTTACCCTATGATTTTGCTCACCTTGACCATGGTAGAAAGCATTGCTATGAATATGGCCAATTTTCCTACATACTTAGGATCTGGCCCAGTCACCAAATGAGTGGCATCAGGACAATGTGACTACCCAGCTGTCATTACTTTTGGTATTATTTTAATTGAGTGAAATCACAGGCTACAGTTTGATAATTTGGTAGATGTGCAACTTGCATAAAGATCAAACCGGAGCGGTGAAGAGATGGTTACTGCTCTCTTGGCTCTGGGGTGACAGTCTCTGCCTCCAAGCACTGCTAAGATGAGGGCAAGTGTGCAAAGCACTGGCTTCTGCTTCCTCTCTTTGTTCATTATTGAGTTCTCCCCCTTCTCCGGTCTCAACTGCGCTTTCACCTTCTCTATGCTCTTTTAGCTTCACCTTTCATGTTTACACAGTTCCTTCCTCTCTTTTTTTAAAGAAATATTTGCTTTTCATTTTGTTTTTAGACTGGGTCTTGATGTGTCAGACTAGCTTGAATACCTAGCTCTCAAGTGATGGAAAGACAAGCGTGTGTCAGGGCATCGATTTTTCTAAGACTTTCTTTGACATTTCAGTTCCTTCTGTCTCTCAAGTCCTTGAACTTCTGTGAGGCAGTGGCTCCTTCCTTTCTAAGTTGACTCTTCATAAAGAGGGATTATCTTTGGATTTCACCGACTATGGAACAAATATTTTTGAAGAGTTGCATCTGTCCAAACCATGTGCCAACCTTGGCTGTAATTGCCAAAACAGAGAGTAACTCTTTCAATGGCATTACCTTTACAGTGGATCTCATAAGTAATCTAAAGATGATTAAAAGCATATAGGAAGGTGTGGACAGACTATGCACAAACACTTCCCTCTTTTATATAAGGAACTTGACCACTGTGGAATTGAATTATCCCTAGGTGACCCTGGAGTCAAATCTCAGTGCATGATTTAGTTTTCTGAGTGTTGCTCTTTCATGAAGTCACAGGTCTGAGTTCTTTCTGCTCACAGATGATTTCAGAAAGCCAAAATCTGTGATACTTATATGACAAATACCATCAATGGCTTTCTTGTTTCACAGGATTCCACAGCATGAGTGAGAACATGGCTACCATTCTTTCCTCAAGAGAAATATCTGGCAGGATCAGAAGTTATCTAGGTTTCATGAAATGAAAGTTGCCTAGAAAATGGAACATGGCTTAGTCAAGAATCCATCCAGATAAACTTTGGTTAAGTTTCTGAGAGATTATAATCATGCTGTGATTGGCAACTCATCAGACATGCTTGCTTTTGTTAACTGCACTCAATCATATCCAGTTATATGCAGTTATGAAATATGGCACCTGCTGTAACACTGTTTTTCCTCTTTGCTAGAATTGTATCTTGTCTTAATTTATTCTTGCAAATTCATTGGAAATAAGCCTTTAGGAATAAACTAAAAATAAAGTCATGTTTCCAAGTTTCAAAACTGTCTGCTATTATTTACAAAAATGTATGTATCCCAGTAATATTGTCAGAGAGTGGCTAAATTAGCCCACAAAGGAATTAAAGTCATTTGAAAATTCTGAAGTATCTGGACATATGTAGTTTCTAAAAGCAAAATAATTCTTATTAGTCAAAAGCTCCTTGCTAGTTGTTTATCATGTGAACAAATGTCTGTGCATTAAAGCATTCTCAGGACCTCAAGGATGCAGAACACTTGAGCATCTTTTACAGGATAGCAAGGTAGTGTGTATCTTATCTTGCTAGTGAGGTTGATGGAATGGACTTGGGATTATTTGGGGGGAATTTGTGGGATGTTTCTAGTCCTTAAAATCATTGAAGTATAACTTTCTTTTTCTGTATAATTATACATCTGAATATTATAGTAAATGGCTCATGTAAGAACCTATACTAATCTTTGAGTAAATACTCAAAATACGACATGTATTACATGGATTTACTATGTAGTATGGTGTGGTTTGAATGTGTAATGGCCCCCGTAGGCTCATCTGTCTGAATGTCTGAACACTTACTCCCCAGCTGAGGCCAGGCTTTAAGGTGGGACGCACCTGACAGAAGTGGATCACTGAGGTGGATCTTGAGATTTTGTTGTCATTTTAGCCAAGACACACTTCCTGTTGTCTCCTTAGTTCCTGACTGTAGATGCACTATGTCCTGCCCCCTCACACTTCTGTCTCCATGCTGTCCCCACCACAGTAGGCTGTGTCCCTTCTGACTGTGACCCAGAACAGACCTTTCTCCCCTTAAGTACCTCTTTGTTCCTGTGTGGTCACAGCCACATAAACAGTCACCAGTACATGACACAAGAGTAGACAGATGTTAGAAAACACAAAACATGTAGACCTTTTTAGTAAACTTCCAAGTTCATAAGTTTCATTTCTCAAAGTTTCCCCCTTTTTGCCCATGTGGTGTTATACTGGGTGTCACTGAAATCAAGTAAAAGGACACTTGAGTTTTAGTAGATATTAGTGTAGAGCTGTTCTGGAAATTTCTGCAGTGTCTTATCCATCATTAGCTTTAGGCTGACAGCCCATTAGGATGCATTGTATTAGATCTAATAAAAATCCCAGTTTTGAGAAACTAAGTCCCCTTTAGCTTCAGCATCTTCCTTGCTTGCCCTGTGGACCAGCACTGGCACGACTGGTTATTTTCTCAGTCAGCTCTCTGTTGGTGACTACACCACCTAGGATACGTGCTTTCTCTGAAATCAGGACAGCCATATACATGACATTTCAGGGATATCTTCTAATCTCTTCTTCCTCTCCCTGAAGCTTTATAAGATTTCGGGAATAGAACACTTTTGAAGGGAAAGCTGACATGAAAGATAAAGGCCCCAGCAAGTGATGGAACCATTCCTCCAACCTTCGGAAACAAATACTTCTATCAAGCACCCACACAGTGTAGGCAAGGGCCTGGGTTCAATATGCGATGTCATTTTTTTTAAAACATTGCATCTGTAAAGAATCAAGTGATTTGTTCCATAGTACATCTCTCAGATAACACTCAGTTGTCATTAGTCCAGGAAATTATAATTAATTAGTATTAGCAGTATAATGATCATAGTTGGAAGAAGGGGAGCACACTGTTATACCAATGAAGCTGTTAATGTTATAAATGTAAAGAGTTTGTGTGGATTGCCAGGAGTACCAAGGTTTCCAGTGAGAGAGCTGAAGTCAGGTCCATTGTTGCTCGTCTGTCAGCAATGTACCCCTCTGTGTGCTCCCTCCAGCTGTGTGCTGTCCTTTGCAGGGCTTCCCTTCTGCCCTGCTGTGCTGAAGAGTTCCCAGCCCGTGATATTTATACTCTTGAAGGATGGGTGGGGCCAGGTCTCCAGCCAGTAGATGCCTC